>JASCZW010005164.1:0-152858 GCA_034211315.2 Aedes japonicus
CTTCAAACGTTATTTTCTTGGAAATGCCAGCTTACTAACATCTACATGGGACCAATACCAATGGGAAGGTAATAAGTCCCTTTATTTGTCCCAGCAGATCCCAGAAAAATACGTTAGATGTCATTGTTTACAAATGTTACTTTCGACCTTTTGAGTATTTTGTCTAGGTATATCTAAAATCAATGGTTTTCGAGTCATCGATTTTTGCCGCGAAATTTGGCTATTCGTACCATAATGCGTCGGCAGAATAATAATGTAATAGTCCAAAATTTCTAGCTAAGAATAACATTGGAATCCTTCGTATCCTATTGTTTTGTTACCTTTTTCCATTATTTGCTTGCATGTTATCTCTTTTTATATTTTGTCCAATGAACGAAATCTGTTTCAAACTACTATCAGCGAAGTATTGTATTGTACTTCCTTTAAATTGTTGTTTTTAAAAACAGCCATTCTAACCTGGAGTACTGGGCAAAGGTCAAAGGTGAATTATCCAGAATTCTCGGTTTGCTTCTGTGCTACCAGGCCGAAATAGTGCTTCCGCAGAAATAAAAATTTCGCACCAGACCAGCAAACACCAACGGCAACAGCACCACTAAACAATTCAGCACCAATCACAGCAAGCTGACGGTAAATCTCTTCGTAACAATCCAGAGTTCACCGAACAAAACCAGAGAGTTACAGGCCAACTACTGCAATAACTCCTTCTGAATCGTGGTGGCCGGTCTACCGGTAAGTGAGTCAATATACTGAGTTGAAGCCTGTCTACTGGTGAAAATTTTGTTTACGGCAGCTATAACAGAATAATGGAAACAGCTTCGGTCTATGGATTTATTTTGTAGTTCGTACCTCCTACTCCACCCGGAGCCTACAAGCAATCTGGCCATCGTTGCCCGCTTCGTTGTCGACCAGATAGGATCGTGAAAACATCTACAAGATGCTGGCACTTCTATAGGAACCGGAGGATTCAATAGAAGCTAAAACGGAAGACGGAAGGTGCCCACTTCTATACGTGCGTTGGGTTGGGAGATCGACACTAGCTAAACGGTCAGGAAGTATTTGGCCATTTTGGATATCCATGCGGAAGCAACAGTCTCCCTGTCAGAGAACCTAGCGGAAACCCAGAAAATACAACTGAAGATTCTGGTCAAAAAGATCTTACTGGAAAAGCGGTACGCGTAGAAGCATGCCAACCCTCTCAACCTTCCCCAGCTCTGCACAATCAAGAAGCTCTGGGTCAAATAAATTCGTAGCCAAAACGACGGATGATTTGATCCACAAGGCGATGGAGGACGTATGTTTGATGTAGAGACTTTTAAATAGGCGCTTGAGAGGGAACGAAACTAACGTGAAACCCAGGAACCTTGCGGCGAACTACTCGTTATGACACTTACACGAGCGTGCAATGCGACCATGCCGAGGGAAGCCAAACCGAGAAATGGAAGATCGCCGGTGTATTGGTGAACGGAGTTGTCTTGACCTCCGAAGAACATGCCTCCGCGCAAGACGGAGGATTCATAGAGAGGCGATCCGACTCCGATAGAATCGGAGCGTAGTAGGGGCACCAGACGCCGGGAAGGCCGCGCTAAAGAAGGAGATGAAGGGCAGCAAGCGAGCCTGCTTTGGAGCCTAGTATCAGAAGGCTCAATTCGAACTCGTGGGTTGACGCCTATCGGTAGTAATGGCCAAAACCAGAAGGACGGTGGCTCCAACCGAGCACTCACCAGAGCTACTGCAGGTGATCGTTGCGGGACTCTATCCGAACCACGAGCTGGCTCCCGAAATATTCAGGGTGGTGATGTAAAGGTGTCTGAACGAGGGCGTCTTTCCGGACGCCTGGAACATTCAGAACCTACTGTTGCTACCAAAGACGGGGAAGCCACCAGGAGATCCATCGACATATAGACCTACATGTCTGTTGGATACAGCGGGTAAGGTGCTCGAAAGGTTAATCCTTAAAAGACTGACAATATACACGGAGGGTAAAGGCGTTCTGTCTAACAACCAGTTTTGCTTCCGAAAAAGGAAGTCGACGGTAGATGCCATCCTGTCCGTCACTAAGACGGCTGAAGTGGCAATCCAGCGTAAGAAGCAAGGAGTCCGCTACTGTGCAGTGGTCACCCTGACGTGACAAATGCGTTCAATAGCGCCAGTGGCGTGGCTATCGCCAGCTCGCTCCAACGCCTCCATTTTCCTGTGTACCTGTTCAAGATTCTGGGAGGTTACTTCTAGAATCGCGTACTGGTATACGGTACAGAGGTAGGCCAGAAACGTGTTCAGTTCACCGCAGGCGTCTCACATGGTTCGATCCTGGGTCCGAAGCAATGAAACACGATGTACGATGAGGTACTTCGGCTCGAGTTCCCGAACGGGGTGAAGATTGTCGGGTTCGCGGACGACATCACCCTGGAGATATGTGGTGAATCCATTGAAGAGGTGAAGCTAACGGCCTCACACTCCATTGGCATTGTGGAGAGATGGATGAGTTTCAGGAAACTGGAGCTAGTCCATCATAAGACTGAGGTCACGAAGAAACACGCGACGAACAGTGCAGGTAACAGCACAATTGAATCTAAGAGGTCTTTGAGGTCGCTTGCAAGAAATCCTCTAGCTTGGCGGTGCAAGGGAATAAGCGTAAACTCCTGACCAGTGTCGCCCTGCGCATACTTAGGTACTTCAGGCCAGCATGAATCACGACCTTGAGAGCTACGTAAGTAACCTAGAGAGTACGCACAGGCTTCTGTGCCTATGAGTGGTTACTACATACCAAACGGTATCACGCGACGCGGTCTGCGTCCTAGCGGGAATAATGCCAATAGGCACCGGCATAAAAGAGGGTGTAGAGTGCTTCGTACAACGTGGAACAAGAGGTATTCGAAAGATTACTAGAGCCGCATCTATGGTTAAGCGGAAAAATGAATGGAATAACTCCACCAAAGGTCGGTGGACCCACCGACTAATCCCGAAATTATCCGGGTGGGTTGGTAGGCAACATAGTGAAGTGAACTTCCAGTTAACGCAGATTTTGTCAGGCTGCTTTAGACAATATCTGCACAAATATGGGCATGCACAGTCCTCCGCATGCATCGAGTGCGTGGAAGTTGAGGAAACTGCGGAACATGTGATTGCCGGGCATGATTGCCGTAAGCGGTCACGACACGACTCCGGATTATTTGGCAGGTCGCAGGGACCACCTAACTGCTAAAGCCCTAAGTAGTTAGACATAGTGGGTGCTTAACAAGCACAATAGCCCCCTGCCCGAAGTAATACCGAAAGGTGGTTCCGGGGAGGGTTTAAGGCACGGGTGGGTTTTTAGTGGGTCAAGAAATTGACACCCTCATCCCCACACCCTGAGTTCTTCAGGAGTCTGGTTGCAGATTTTCTATCCAGTTTAAAAAAAACCCGCATTAATCCACCGATGGTGAGACTGAACCCTTCTTACATTTCATCAAATTACGAACTCAAATGTGGCTAATATTGTACTGGATACATATTTTCATCAGAAATTCCAGGAAGATCCAAGAATATTCGATATGTCATACATTCAGTTTTTAGAATGAACTATTTGTCAATCCTGGACGGATTGTTCATCGATATTGATTAAAATATTACCATTATTAACCTTTAATGACCTGTTTATGTTATTTATATAGAAGGAAATTACATGAATATTAGAAATTTCATACAATTAGTCCATAGAATGCATTATTAGACAATCCTAAGTGTCAATTATGATTATCGATATGGATTCAAGATGCTTAATAAGTACATATTCGTTGAAAATAAGTAAATGGAGACTTTGTGTAATTTTCGAATATACTCGTTGCAGTTGAAAACCAGACCACTCGAGCCAATCGATGCTGCTCTAATTCTATACAGTAGCATAGTGTGGCTAGTCCGCTGTATGTGCTATACAACGCTCCAGATACGACACAATAGAATGCAAGCGGCATCGATTGGTGTGATTGGTCTTGTTCGGTTTGCACTGCAACGAGTATATTGTCATCTCACAATTATGTGCTCTCAGGTATTGTTTTGGTCATATCTCCATGAAGGATTATCCAATCATAATGAAATTTTGACCGGTTATTTGGAAATATCATAGCTTTGATTTGGCACCAACAAAACTAAAATCGGTACACAAATAGCTCAGTATGTAATCGGAGACTAAACTGTTTGATTTACTATTATAATAGGCCTTCAAGTACTGTTTCGTTCATATCTTCGTAACGAAATGTCCGAGATGAAAAAAAATCAATAGCGTTCTATGGGAATGTTGTAGCTTCCATTTGCCAGTCAACAGAACTGAAAACCGGTTCACAGATGGGCTGAGAAACCGATGCAGACATTATATTGTAACGCACACACACACATACACACACACATACACACACACACACACATACACACAGACATGTGCTCAGTTCGTCGAGCTGAGTCCGAATCGGTGAGCGGACACTCGGCCCTGTGGGCCCTCCGGATAAAAAGTCGAGTTTTCAGTCGATCCTAATACCCTTCTATTGATGTAAGAAGGGTAAAAAGGCGACCAAGTAACTGAAGAGTATGCCCACAAGCCACTATCTTTCTCCTAACGGCTAAGCTCCGGCTTACTGCCACAAAGCGCGGTACCAGGGAGTAGAAGAATGTTTGTGAAGTTTTTAGTTTCGTAATTAATAAAATGCAATTTGGTTTGTTAAATATCTTTTCCGTCTCTTTTGCCATCCATCCGAAAATAGTTGCTATTTTTAATGTCATCATCATTGTGTATCAGGCAATGTTATAAATGACGTAATGGCAGGAAAATATAAATAAGTAGCATGAATTGTGATGCGATGAGATAAACATGGGAATTTATACGCCGTATGCATTTCACCTATGCGCCCATGTGAGATTTTTGGTCCTTTGCTTCACATCAAAACCCGAACCCTGCCAGTCAACCGGAACTATCAGCAATTAGGTTGCTTATAGAATGTGACAATGTAATCTCCGCTCGTTGATCCAAACAATAGCAGGTAGCAGCATCCAGATCGCCATAGCAGTACCTGCCCATCCCATTCAATATTTATTCGTCACTATGCTGAGATGCAGAATCTAGTTTCATCGGAGCTCCTGAACACTGAGGCCCGGACGATGGTGATTGGCTTGCCTTAACTGCATTGTGATTTATGTTGCTCTCGGGGATTATCCTCGCTCCGTTCCGGTGAGCTATCAGTGGCGCGTTGCAGCCGAAAAATGCCGATAGCTAACAGAACCGGTGTCAATTAAGCTGAGTAGTTGCCGATCGTTCTCAGGAACAAGCTTTTGGACCGATAATATACTGATAATCGAGATTTATCATCGAAGGGCAGTGCGATTTTCGCCCGCGAAAGAAGCTTGCTAGCGTAGGAGTAAAGTTTTCCTAAGTATGATGATGATGATGTTGATGGCGCTAAACGTCAATCCCAGACCTCAAGGTGGAAAACAACGGTTTCTCGGAAACGGCCCCCAAGAGTGTTCGTAACGGTGGTGTCAAATTAGTTTGAACAAGTTCGAAGCACTTTCTTTGCTCAACCCCTTTTGCCTACCTGACCGAACGCCTGTCAGAAAGCAGCCCCCTGATTTACGAATAACTTTTTGGATAAACATCCATCATTAAACATACTATTTGAACGCCTCATAAAGGCTGCGTCGTTTCGGTGGTGATACTTCCAGGAATGGTGCGCTGGAAAAGGGGGGAGTAGTACGGGCCACATTCCAATCGGCTACGGCCTTTTTCGATTTTCCGTTCAGCACCCTTTACTTCTCGGGCCTGCATTTGGGGATAGTATAAACTTTTCCCAGCGGTATCGTATTATCTTCTAAATCTGCCATCAACTCTTCCGACCTCTTTGCAACAGAAACTGGGTGTTTTCCCTCGATTTGGTTCGATGGTTTTATAATCGGGCTGGAGCTAGATTTCCGGAGACTGGAGGGATGAATAAAAAATCAGCTAAGATTGTCAAAAACAAAGGCAATCCATTCCTTAGTATTGATGCTCTTGTTTGTATTTATATGTGGATAGATAATCTGCAACTTTGGCTAGCATTGGCGGATTTTTATTGTGTTTTGCATTACTTTCAAGTAGGCGATGAATTCAATAGTGATAGGGAAACGGAACCTATTCTCACCATAGTACATTCTGCATCACATTCTGCAGTCATCCAACTTCAAACGTAAAAAGACGTTTAATTTCTGCAATAAATGGATGCAGTAACCAAGAATATATAATCCGGGCAAATAAAATTAGGTCATGAATATAATTAAAATCTACAAAAATGTTCCGGAGACTTAAATTTCGTAAAAATAATGAGCAGTCAGATTTTCAACACAGTTTCTTACCTTTGCATTACAAATTCGTCGTATTAATCTAACCGCAATAGGGAATGTACTCGAGCCAGACTCCAAGTTTTCTTTTTAATTGCACTATTCCTTACACATTTTCGATGCGTAATTGCACAAACCATAAAAATCACACTTCACTTATTACACTAGCCACTCGAGAATCTATGAATACGTAATAAAATACTAGAAAACTATGGGATTAATTTTCACAATAATTTAAATACGCCTGCACCTATTCTGAGCCGTGTTTACAATCGACGTAATCGCTTGATCTTGCACTGCTCACATGCTGTATAGCATACACATCAACGCTAGTGTGAGTGTTCAATTATTCATAGAGTATTTTATGCCCAACGTAATGGTGAGTCTTGTTGTCAATATTCTCATGGAAGAATAACAAACAAGCCCTTTCATTTTGTCTTGGTTATATCATGCTACTCAACACACGTTAAGTGCTGTCAAATGATCTACTTCATTTTTGAGTAAAGCAGTAGAGAGTGTTAACTTGTTTATATTTTTTCTTGATTAAAATCATCAGTACGATTAACATATGTACACAGATGGGATTAATGTTTTTCGTGATATTATTAATATAGGTACATAGCAATGGCAACTTTTCCGTTTTAAATTGGAAGAAAATTATCAGAATCAAAGGTTCTGTGTATTGCTAAACGATTAACGGTAAGTGGACGAATAAATTTTGAATAACTTGTGTACTCAGTGTTACGTATTCAGTGCATATTCACCGATTTCCACTGGAGATCTGCTTATTGAGCTCAAGATAGGTTCCGCTTCCTTAGATGGTAATTTTGATATGGTGTGCAAACTTTTCGCGTGAAGATGTATGAAATTTAATAGTTTTCTGTGTTTCAATTCATGAACTTGGCTTTAAGGTGAATTGCTGCTCCATGTATTTCTTCCAACTTTTATCTCTCTCTATCTCTCTCTCTCTCTCTCTCTCTCTCTCTCTCTCTCTCTCTCTATCTCTTTCTTTCGCAAACTTACCTTGCTATTTCAAATTGATAAATATTGATTACTAGTGAATGAACATTGAAACGAACTCCATCAGATTGCTCACAGCAAGTAAGCATACTAATTGATGTGATTAAATTTTCAATATCCAGTACAGATTATGAGTTATATCAATTCTAAATGTTGAGGTAATGACTGCTATCGAGAATGCTTCAGCATAAGCCCTTAAGATAAGGTGGAGTACAACTTCAACATTGGACCCATTTCATCGTCAAACATTGCTTTGCTATTACTCTGCCCAGTGCTGAGCTCCATCACGGTACTAACAGCGTTAAAATTGACAAATGAGATTCTTGCAATAGATCATCATGGCGTCATCATTGCAGTTTGGACAGTTCAGGAAGCTTGTTTACGTGGACATAGAATATTTTCGGTAAGAACAGTTTGAGGATTTGTGCTCTAAATTGTTTACGATTGAAGTAAAATTGCAGGAAAACAGACACCACTGCTTATTTTCACATATTTTCCTGAATCTAATCGTACAGAACCCGGGAAAAGCCAATGCAAATTTTCAATAGGGGGTTTTAATTAAAAAAAAAAAAATGTTTTTTTCCATCTGTATCGATGATGGGTGTTCTTCCTAGCACAAACATATTTTTTATGAATCTGAACTATTTTTTCTCGAGTTTTAAACAAGAAAAATCTAATCATATTTATTTTCACAAACCGACATGCAGTTTCACAAAGTGACATTTATTTTCAGTAACTGGGGCTCCCGGCACTTAAAAACGGCTCCCATTATGACATAAATGTCAACTTTTGTATGCTAGAAATCAATGGTTGGTTCGTTGGTTTAGGTAGTCTGTTTTTTGTAGCGTGTTTCATGGTGAAATCGGATAGTGTTGTCTTGTATTCAAATTTGTTTCATAATATTTTGAAATGGTTTTTTCAATTGTTACACTTGTCAGAATTTTAAAAAAATTAACTGCCGGTATATTATTATATTTACTATCGAGCAATGTTATAATCCACATACCCCTATAATACCCTATTGAGCGGTTCAAATTCTAACACTTTGTAAACAAGCTCCCTGAACTGTCAAAAAAGTGAGGTTAATACATTCGGTGCAATGATCTATTGACAATCAAAGCAACTTCTCATCAACAAAGGGATGCCATTATGCTAGATTTATCTAACACTGCCAGACTTTTTAACGACAAAAAGACAAAAAGAGAATATCCCCATAGTGCCAGACTTTTTGAAATTAGACCAGATTGGAAAAAAAACGTCGTACAATCCACTCAAGCGTTAAGTGAATTGCATGACTGCTTATTTTATATCTTCTCATGTGCTTATACAGGGTGTCTGTTAATTATCCGTACGGACTTTGTCGGCATGCCTCAACACAACCAAGCGGATTGAACTAAGCATACCTTAATAGTTTCACATCTTGACCCATTGTCTTTACACGCAGTAAGTTTGGAACAGTTGTGATTTCTAATTCATTCAAAATGAAGCCTAATTGCTTGCGCACAGGTGTAATTGAACTTTTTCGAAAAGGAAAAACTCTTTCAGTGATTACAAAGACTCTCAATACGGCCAAATCTACAATGAGCGACGCAATAAATACCAACAGCTTGGAACGCTAGATGACCGCGTAGGGAGAGGAATTATCCGGCGACGAATCAAGCGAAATTCTTTGATTTCTATCCGAAAGTTGACACTCAAAATTTCAAAATCTTCCTTTGGAGCCATAGTGCACGACGATTTGCAACTTCAGTCATAAAACTGTGCAAGAATCACTACTTGAATGACACCATCAAAGCAAACCGGTTGAGAAAAGCTAAGGTTCGATTGAACCGCTTAACCGAGAGCCGCTATCGGTCAGTGATGTTTCACAATCACAGCATCACAACCACCAAAATGATCGGCAGTTGATCTTCATCGATTAGGGGGTGAAAGTGAATCAAGCGGTATATCAGAAGCTACTTACTGACACAGTAGCTTCTTGGGTTTTACAGCATTTCGGCAAAAATGAATGGATTTTTGCATAAGACTGGGCGCCGGCTCATGGAGTAAAACAGACTATTAGTCTTTGCGAACGCATTTTCCCAAGCTTTTTAACGAAAGATTAATGGCCTTCTAACACACCGGATTTAAAACCGGACTATTCGGTATGGTCCATCTTGGAGTCAAGAGCCTGCAGTACACCTCATAAATCACTAGAACATCTAAAATCGTTTCTTTTAAAGGTTTGGGAACAAATATCTGCCGAAGAACTCACGGCCATCGTGGATAACTTTCCGAAACGTTTGAAGTGCATCAAAGGAGGTGGTCATTTTAGCAAATAACAAACAATACATATTTATTTTATAATCCAACAATAAAAGATAGTTTTAACACCATTTTGTTGTACGGATGATATTCTGACACCCTGTATAATTTCAGTCGTGAAAAAATCAAATTAATGAACCTTGATGTATTAGTGTGAACAAGCTTTACCCAAGGTGACTCTAATAGCACAGGCGGTCTCAATAGTGTTTATGAAAATTAAGTCTCAATAGTGTTTATGAAAATATAAGCATAATTAATAATATATAATTATTTATATATTAATAAATAATTTATGTTATTATATAAATATAATAAAATAATTATTTAATTTTTAATATTTATTTATATGTATATATATATATATATATATATATATATATATATATAATATATTAATATAATTATAATATATTAATTATAAATATTAATTATGGTTCTTATCTTAATAACAGTTTAAACGCATACTAATACGATCCATATCAAGTAACATCAGGTGACATGCTGAAGTTGTCTCCTTTAAACCGATGCAACAGTGCCTGTGAGGTTACAGGGTTATGAAGTATCAGGCTGCAAGGTTTGTTTACCAATATTTTGAGGAAAAAGTGCACGTGCTAATGCAAAAAAACGTATAGCCCATTCCGTTTACATTAATATATATCTCTTCACTCTTAGGCGAAAATGCAATCGACAACTGTCAATATCTGCGCAATATACTATTGAGTATTCCTTCCTCTTTCACTCCGCTGCTTAATCCCATTTGATACCCTACTCCACCCGTCTTCCCTACCAACTGAGGAAAATGGACCACCTGAGATATTAGAGTTACCTTGACCCATAAAGTTTTCACGGGGTTTTGACCTTTATTTCATTGATTTCATCGTTTGCGCACTCATGTCACTTTGTCATATAGAAGCTGCATTCCACAAACTTAAAAGTGCAAGGTTGTCGTGTGTCTGAAAAACGATTCGTACACGGGAAATAATCCACACATATTTATTTGCAAAAATCCATAGAAAATTCCACATTATACTGATGTGCTCACACATAAACAGCACCCTCTGAGAAACACAAATGAAGTTAATGTAACAAATAAAAAGTATGTGTTGCCACACATAGTGGTTATGCGTACACGTAGAAAGTATGTGTGGTTACAAATTGATATCATTTATTGATTATATTGCGAAAATCATAGATGGGACACAAAGATATTATCATTGCTTTTTTTTATCAATGTAGCTATTTTGTGCGATTCGGTAATCCGTCAAACATTTGGTCAAATAAGTGTCAAATAATTAGGCTTGGTCAAATAGTGTAATTCTACTCTTTTCTGTTTCTGAAGTATGCGAGTATACGAGTCAAACAATGACTCATTTTGGGACATTTGTAAAGGGGGCCTTCAACATTTGTAACATGTGTACTAGGGTAAGGGGATGTAATGTTAGCCTAGCTCCTTCATTCGGCCTATGTACCAAATAATTCATTAATTCAGCAATAATCAACAAAATCATGTTGCTATTAGAATGACCGATTTATTCCGAAGCAATTGAGACAAAATTAATCAACTTATAGTTTTTCACTTCCGCTTAATTTTCGATTTCTTGAACTTTTGGGGCATCATGACTTCACTGGTTAAGCTAAACAGATGAACTACACGATCTTCAAGTGATCTAAATTTGGCTTAATTAAACCAATAAGGGAAGTAATACCGCCTGGATGTACAGAAAACAGTTACACGTTACAAACTAACTGTTCACATTGCTAAAATTAGAATGATTTTACAAGAACATCATAAACCCAATGTTGGGGACATTTTTTTTTGTATGTTCCCAACTATGGCCTGTTGTATCAATAACGTAGTAAAAAGGTTATTATTGGTAAAATTTCAAGTGGAAATGCATGTGTTCGCGGTTGCTTATATTCAAGAGGCTCATAATAGGCTGAGTCAAGGGACACATACCCTATTTGTAATCTTTTTGACCCTCTTCAAATGTTAGTCCAGATTTTTCCGTTTCCGTGTATTGCCAAATTTTGCCAGATTTTTTATTTGTGACATGCCAGATATTTTTCAAAAACTAATGGCAGCCCTGTATCAACATGAAAAACAACCGAGAGATATTTTTCTCCCGCGTTTCTCACTCATTTTCTTTTGTACACACGGCCAGCCATTTCAACTCAGTTTTGAGTCGTTTTTGACTCACTTTCGTCATTTGTGGAGTCACTCAAATTTGAGTAAATGTTACAGGGATTGACAAGTCGACAAATCCAAAACATCCATCTGATTTGAGATTCTGATGTTTCTGATTTGTCTACATATCAATCCCAGTTACATTTATTCAAATTTGAGTGACTCCACTAATGACGAAAGTGAGTCAAAAACGACTAAAAACTGAGTTGAAATGGCTGGCCGTGCAAGTGTCGTGTAATACGATCGTATCGCCACGAATAGATATACTGGCATGGAATTTGACCAACATTTTACTTCTCTAGTACACAGATGATCATGATGGTCATCGCTAGTAGCGATGTTTCCAGCGTCAAAATCAGCAGGCATTTCCCCCATCAGTGGCAAAATATCCGCAGCTTGAGCATTGAAGGTTCAGTTGTTGGTTTTTTCCTTTAACCCTTATGTGTTTGACAATTTTTCACAGCGAAATTTAATTTTTTTAACAAGAAGCTGAAATTTACTGACATGATTGACAATGACCATTTGGATTCATTTGATTCCCGCATATACGGGTTTTTAGGGGCTGTGAATTTCCGGGAATGGCTGTCAAATCTTTGGAAAATTCTTTAGAAACTATGTCGATTCCATTGTGGGCCATACGCCGATTTGTCCCCGGAACGGCTATTCTGTAACAAGTTCCCGTGGGGCTTTGAGTGACCATGAACATTTTCAGAAGAAAACCCTGGTAATATGGGCATTGAAATTCATGAAATTACTCCAGTAGGATATTTTTCAACATTTAGAGGCCATCTCATGATTTGTTCTCGGACCTGTCAGGTTCTCATATGGTTTCGAGTGGCCATTATCGTTTTAAAAGGAAAACTCTGGGTTTCAAAATTCATGAAATTTCTCCAGAAGGCTATTTCTCAACGTTTTGTGGCCATCTAAGTATTAATTCTCGGGCCGGTCATTCCGGAACAGATTCTCGTTTGGCCTCGAGAGGTTATGGACATGTTTAGAAGGAAACCCTGGTAATATGGGTATCAAAATTCATGAAATTTCGACAGGAAAATATTTCTTAATGTTTAGTGGCCATCTTATGATTTGTCCTCGGACCTGCTATTCCGGAACAGGTTCCCGTGGGGCTTCAAGTAGCCATGAATAATTTCTGAAGGAAAACCTGGCAGTATGGGTCTCATAATTCATGAAATTTATTCAGTAGGATATTTCTCAAACAAGCTGATAGTTTCTCAAATAAAGACAAATAAACCACATCATATTTCTCAACGTTTTGTGGCTAGTTTTGTTCATGGCCACTCAAGACCCGACAGGAACCTGTTCCAGGATGACCGTTCCGAAGACAAATTATCAGATGGACACAAAACATTGAGAAATAGCCTTCTGGAGAAATTTCATGAATTTTGATACCAAAATTGCCAAGGATTCCTCCTAAATATGTTTATGGCCATTCGAGAATGGAATAAAAATAGCTTGTAGGAAATATTCCAAAGATTGTGACATCCATTCCCGAAAATGCAATGTTATTTCCCAAATAATTTCTCCGTATCGGACCACAGCCCCGACAACCCGGATCTCCGGGAACCAGATAAATTCAAATAATCTTTGTCGATAATGTCACTGAAGCAAGTGAGATTTTTGAATCTAACAATGCAAAAAGAATTAAAATTGGGCAATAATTGCCAGAGTTATAATCAGTTCTTTTTCAAGTCCAGCTAATTCAGAATACAGGAGAAATATTCAGCTAAGCTTCCTACTCACCGAATGCGAATTGCTGGGTCTTTCGTTTAACACCTGCCATAAGATTTTGTACAGTCTCCTTGTCCACTTTATTCGCCGCAGAACGCCAGTTTGTTAACTGTTTCTCGCTCACAACAGCTTTTTGAGTCTTCTGACGCGACTGGGTAGCTCAGTGGATACCCGTTCTCCTTACTGAGCAGATGGTCGGGAGTTCAGTCCCAGGCCAGTCCTCTTCCTTGCCATTTGTCACTTGCATCTTTCTATCACCACTTGATTTAAAATAAAAAGCAGTCTACTGCGCTTTTTTTCATTGATCGCTTCACTTACCACACAGTGCATCTATGATCTACAAATAGCATCTGCCTCACTAACACTACTATAGAATTAGTGAACTTAGACATTGAAGATGTAAGGCTACTCCCAAGCTCCATATATGTGGCAACTACGATATTGCATGGTCTTCTTTAAAAAAACGGCTTTTTGAGTCTTCTTAAGGTTCCGCTTGACGATGGCCCAATATCGTTCGATTGGGCCAAACTCTGGCGTGTTGGGAGGGTTCTTGTCCTTGGGCGCCACTTGAACGTTGTTGGCAGCATTCCTTTCCGTGGCATTTTTGCCGTAATGGCATGATGCCAAATTAGGCCAAAAAAGAACGGAACAATTGAGTCGCTTGAGGAACGGCAGTAGTCAAACTTCGCCAGTATCGTCGTGTACAACTTTCGCGATCGTGCCTTGGCCGACGTGTTTTGTTTATCGTAGTGATTTGGAGTCACCACTTTCTTGTAAGTCGACAGTCCAGCTCGTTTTTTAGCTCTATCTACGATTGAAGGCACCACTCCCAGCTTCTTTGCGACATCTCGGACGGGGCCAAGGCACGTCTCTTTTTGTCGTCGCTGTGGCCTCCAGCTTTCGATCCCCCCCTTCCCTCTTTCCTGGCTGTCGAAAAATGTTCACGGAACACTTTTAATACGCTGGTAAGAGTTGATTTAGCCACATTCAACAATTTGGATTTTCGCCATGCACGTACAAAATTTTGATATGCGTTGCTTCTCTTCCTTCGACGACATTTTGATAGCTGAAGTGCTAATCTCAAAATCAAAACAGAGCCATGAGCTACACGCACAAATTTTCAAAATGAAGTGCGTGCAAAATTTGTTCATGCACGATGAAAGGAAATACGTCAAGTTTAAGTCGAACAAATTATGATCGAAACACCCTCTAGGCATTGCCAACTGTATTCGCTGTATCCGGCCATTTGATAATGAAAACGTTATAATTCACTTTACACAGATTTCGTTCCTTTAGTTTGTGTTTTATGAGCCACTTGAAAAAAATATACAACCTAAACTCAGACATATTTTTTGAAAATTTTATCAATAGCAACATTTTGACTACGTTATGAATACAACAGGCCATAGTTGGGAACATTGCAAAAAAATGATCCCTTACATTGGGTCTACAGTTTTCTGGTTAAATCATTGTCAATTTGTTTATGTGAATAGTTCGTTTATAACGTGTGACTGTCTTTTGTATATATAGCCTGCATTACTTGATTTGTCAGTTTAATTTTGCCAAATTTAGATCATTCGAAGATTTTTAGGCAATCTGTTCAGCTTAACTAGTGAAGTCATGGTGTCTAAAAAGTCAAGAAAATCGACAATTACACAGAAGTGAACAACTATAAAAGTCTCAATTGCTTACAAAAAGACAAACGACACCTCATTTTCCAGCTGATAAGTTATTCACATGTTTAACGTAACCCACGATGAATTGCAAATACCTACATCTGATGAGAAAATTTCGAATGTACATACTTGAGGTATTGGTTCTTCTTCATTTTCATCCCACTTTGTTTCAAACGAAGCACTTTCCGAAAGATGTAGCAATTTAAAATTTAATAAACCCACATGATCTCCCTGGAACTAGGACCGGCCGACCGACCGACATCAATCGTCAATAAAAGATAAGGAGAATTTTCCCCAGCATCAGAGTGGCATTTTACGAGATTCACTCCACGACAACGCGTACCTACGTTAATCGTTGAAGGTACCGTACAGGACCGACATTCCGAAACTTTGAGTGTAATTTTGACCCTTTTCAAAAATCATGCTAACCAAGACATTTTCCTGTCTTGGTTGCTAATTCCTTGTGTTGGTTGGCTTAGGCTCAGAAATTCAGTTCGAAATTAATCAACCGTTCAGAAGTTCGGCACACTACGGTACCTATCCTTGAACGGCAGAAGATAGAAATAACTTTTTCCTTATGGTAGCTTTGCAGCAGCAGTTTATCTTTCCGGCTTCGCGCTCAAGCGAATCAGTCGAACCGGTGTGTGTGGATCGCACATATGTGTACGCATTGCTCGCAAAAAGTCTTGAAGGCATTCAAATCCCTCCGGGAAAAGTCCGGACGCCGAAAAAGGGGTTGGTTACACACAGAAAAAAAAAGTCATGCGTGATGTTCCAGAAGTTTTACATCAGCTGGTACTCTGCTTTTGTCGGGGTAAGCATCCCTTTTACGCGGCTATTCGATGAGCTGCGTTGTAAGAATTGTTCCCCGAGAAAAGGGCCTGTTCATAAACCACGTACTCATTTAAAAAAATCTCCGAAATCTACGGGGGGTGCGTAGATCTTTTTCCACTCATCTTTTATAAATCTTGTACGGAGAGTAGACTTTGGTCGGACCCCTCTCCCTCCCTCAGTCTACATAGTTCATGACTATGCCCATAGGAGCAGATTCAATGGAGACGCGCGATATTTATCGAATTTTCAAAGATTTACCTCTTTCGTGAAATCCAGGTAGATGGTGGCTTGAGTGTATTCATTTAAAAAGGTATACCTGATAGTGACTTGCAGAAGATGGGAAGATGTACGGTGTAGGATAGCTTTAAATCAAATCAGCGGAACAAGCCGTTTCACATTTACCGCTTGACTCTTTTTCCAACAAGGCCTCCACCGCCATCACCGCCTCAAACCGGGACAAGATAATTCATATTGGACTCGATGGGTGTTGCTTCCGACAAGACGAAAGAATAAGTAGCAGGCTTTGGTGCGCGTTCAACAAATTGCTAGAGTAGGGTGAAGCACTACCTCGGCAGTGGAATTAGGCCCAGACATTCACCTCTGTTACTCATCCGTATTCTAACCAAATGGCTTGATATTTGGTATGTGTTTAGTGTAGGTGTGGCACTACCGTTTGGTGTGTATACGGTTAAGTAATAAAGCCTATTCAGGTTGAATTTCGGCACCAAAATAAAAGCATAAAAAATATACACATAATTCAACATAACCGACTGTTGATTTAACAATAATAACGTTTTATCTACATAAGAAACAGCTGATTAAGATGTTAATCCTTATTTCTGTAAAGTTCTGAAAAAAATCCGTGATAATTCTCCATTTTCTCTTTGAAACCATCGGTAACATTTAGTTTCTTTCTAATTTTGAAGAGTTTCCGCTTAACTAGAGCCCAGTACTTCTCTGTTGAGCGAAGTTTAAGACAGTTTGGTGGATTGGCTGTTTTTGGCGCGAATTTGACCTCTTGTACCTAATACCATTCCAGGACGGATTTCGCATAGTGACAAGAGGCCAAAACAGGCCAAAACCGAGCTGGAGAGTCGTGGCTTCTGATAAACGTTAGCAACCACTTTTGCAGACATTCTTTCTCGTACACATCCTTATTGGTAGTGCCGGTAGAGATAATTTTTTTAGATTTTCGACCACAACTACATATGGCCTGCCAAATCAAATACTTCTTCGGTAATTTTGACACCTTCTTTGTTTGGAAATGCTGGGCAACGGCGTTTCTTTGCATTGCGATTTGAAGCCAGACCCGGAATCTTCGAGTACGAATGTTTCGTCGTCCATTATGCTACAAGAAAATGTTTGCAAAAATATGTCCCGGGGTAGGAATTTTTAATTCTTTACTGTTAAAAGGACATGGAAAAATATCCTCATATCAGAAAATTTTAAGACTTAGCCACTTAGGCACTTAGCCGGGTTGTCCACCAATCGATTTAGAGTACACCAACCAGCAAAGGATCTGTTCTTAGAAATAACGGCAGTTAGCTATTGAGCAGATACGCAGAAAAAAATTCAGGTCGTCGGAAAACGATAGTCGTGGTCCTCCAATAACAATATGTCCGTCGTTGAAGTAGAGAAGAAATCTCAACGATCCCAGATGGCTACCCTGCGGTATTCCGGACGTGGTGCAGAAACTTATTAAAGTTTCTTAAATCAACTGTCAGGTGACGCCTTGTAAGATATGAACGGCACTATCGAAACCGGAACGAGGTTTAAAGCCTCAGTCACAATGATACGAAACTGACACGCTTCCTGCTCCTTCTTACTGGAACAAGCTACTGCTGGTTCGTCCGCTACCACCTATTTCTCGTCCGTTGTTTCCAAAATCCGCCCCAAGAATGTCTCAACGACTACAAGCATTTATATATACCATCAGAGAAAGGAAGTGAAGAACTCTTCAACTAGAGGCACGGGTGCCTTAGAAATGATAGAAGCGGTATCTCGGCCACTCACAAAGCAGAGATCTAGAACATTCATATACCGCGTCATTAACTTGGGATAGAGTTGCGGTACTGTAGCTGTCCAGAAGCTGAATTGCCCCTGCGTGAAAAGAAGAACGCTCATGGTCGGGACGGAGGAACCCGCTGGGAGTAGGAGTCCATGCAATGCCCATGCTGTCCAAGTTTCGAGTTGGATCCGGAGGTATGTACACTACACAGAGAAATAGTTCAACTACACGTGCTTTTAGCCTGGAACTAACTGAAACGAAAACGCCACCGCCGGTCAATTTCCTGCTATTATTTATGTTTCGATGCGCAGCGGAATACTTCGAAACCATCTCTAAAAACATAGCTAGAAACAGTCCGAGAGTCCAACCGTCTCTCAGTTAAGATTATAATATCATAGCAAAGCTCCATGGTCGCTTACCGATAATCAACCATGAGGCCGTTCATTCCACCAACATTCTGATACACGGACAGAAGTTTTGTTGTATTGAACCAAAAAAATATAATTATAATCATTTCTTTTATAATTATATTGTGTTTTATTGTTTTGGTAAAATTATTTCATATATTGTCAATGTAAGATTCTGTTTGTTTTGAGTGAACTACTTTTCAATTTGAACTATTGTCGAAATAAAAACCAACTGATTTGGATTCAATACACTGAAAGTTAATTTTAGTTTATATTACAAAATCTAAAGTAATACTTACTAATCCATTCGTTGTTTTCTGCAACGAAACTAATTTGTTCTTTTTATGAAGATACGTTCGTAATTAATTGCACGCGCAACTGTCAAATGCACGATGCTTTTGTTGACACAGAAAGAACATTCTTACATTGTACGGGAACAATGCAAAGAGCTAGGAATATTTGGTCACAAATTAAAAAGAAACGTCTCTCTGGTGGTTGCATGAAGGACTGACAGATCTACTTTATCGACTCAAAATGTAATTTCCAAAAAAAAGCGCAACCACATGGAATTGTTTAACCTTTTTTTTTTTATTGTTTCAGACACCTGAATATTCGGAGAGTGCTGATTCTAAATCCGTGGTTGATCTCACTAGGCCACGCTATTTCATTTGAATTGAGCGTAAATTAATACAGATGTAATGCAAAGGCAACTCACATATCCTAGTCGACATAATATAAGAAAATATACGTAAAAAACAATGAACTTTGATGTTTCCAGAATATGTTTTTTTTCCTTTTAAAAATAAAAATATATGTTGTGTAAATCTTCACGAGTTTGTATGTTGAGTACATTTATACGAGTGTGCAGTGCAAGATCGACATATTTTGTTTTGATCTTGTGCGATCCGCAGATATTTTTTGTTTGGTTATTTTAAATAAATTAAGTAATATTGCCATAGGCCAAATACAACAGAGGGGGGCAGAGGGGGCCCGTTGCCCCCCCCCCCTAACTTTTGAATCAGTTTTTAGAATTTTAATGTTTGCTTCATTTTTTTAATTATTTAGCGTTAATGTTTGATAGATTGCCCCGTTGCCTCAATGAAAAAGCGCGAAGTTGTTTAAATTTTGTGACAATATGTAGCCAAAAAGTGCAAAAAGTGAACAACCATGAGATTTTTTTTCTAAATGTAGAGACTAAAATTTTTCTAACTTATGATATTCTACGGGCGAAACGAACGACTCATATCTGAATTTCAGAGACAAGACAGCATGCTAATCAGAGCGAAGAATTGCAGTTGTTTTATTCTATTCAAAGATTTTATCCGTTGCTATGGCCATGAGTAAGATAATAAACATGATTGACCACCCGAGGCTGCTACTCCGTTGTTGCCAGATGAGCTGTTATTACACAAAGAACCACAAGATGATGTTTGAGACTACCATACCTTCTTAACGTGAAAAAAAAAAACTGGTGATCTCAACCTAATGCAATAACCAGCGCCTGTCTCACCCGAATGCAGGCCAAATAAGGGAAGGAAATTTCATAAGAAGTGAAACACCAACGCGATCCTGCGTTAAACTTGCCGTTACATCCTAGATATAACCCACCTCTATTCTTTTAAATATTCATACCTATTTCTGATTTGAACCCATTTATTCAAATGGTGCTATTCAAGCCAATCACATAATGGGATGGAAGATATGACGGCGAGCATCGCAAACCAATATTATGGATCAAAATTAATTGTGATCCCCACCAACTGACCACCAGCCCGGTAAACCCCTTAATCTCACCAGGAAGCATTTTTGTTGTTTATTTTTCTGGGCTCACTCGATTACTCACATCGCCGAAATATAGATAACCGAAACAATACGAAACGCGCCATGGCCGATCGCAAAATAGTGCGTAATAAAGCATCGACACAACCTTTCACAGTCAATGCTCGAAGCAAACTGTTTTTTTTTTTTAGACTTTTAGTTTTTACAACTGTACCACTCATATAGAAGTTGTTAAAGAACAATCTATCAACCGGGGCAGACTTGATCTTATACTCAATGATATCATTATCTCGAATCCGCGCAATCAATCGCTATGTTTTGTGATACATTGGATGGATTAGTATTATTTGAGATAACTCAATACAGACGTCATCCAAATTTTGCATATTGACAGGCAATGAAGACCCACCGAGTACCTTATCGTAAGATGCTTAGAGGTGGACTGGAAGATTCGATGAGCTACCTCAAAGATTTTTTTCTGTTTCTATGAGGGAAAAACGGTGTTTTTGCGGTGTTGCTTTGTCAGTATATACACTGAAAATTTATTTTCGGAAATTAGCTTTCACTTCTTTTGTTAACATGGATTTTGTACATAGAACAAATGTCTCGTAAATTTTATGAAGCATTCTTAATGCTTGTCATCTGGTGAAATGATATCATTAAACCTCTTTGTACAGTGCAAGAAATGAATTTCATGAAGACCAACCAATTGCTGCTTTTCTTCAATCGTACTCATACATGTTGGTATTGCTCATCGGGTGTGCTGGAATCATTGATTCATTGATTTTTTTTCTCAATTACATACTGAGTCGATGTAGAAGATCTGTCAGTCAATCATGCAACCACAAGAGTTTCTTTTTTATTGATATCAAAATTTTCGAAGTAGTCGAGTTATTAGTACACGACATTGGAGGAGTCTGCACATTGTAGACGAAATACGCGTATCTGTCAAGATAAGCAAAGGTAGTTGGAATTAAATGGAAAATACTAATTTTTCGGCTCATTTCTAGTTATTCGTAGTAGTTTATATTGTTTTCGTAAAATGCACGAATGTTCTTTCTGTGAGACAGTTACGCATGTGGCAGTGAGTACGAAGGTAGCTTCTTCAAAAGTACAAATCTATTTACAACGAACACAACAAATAGATTTGTTAGTCATACCTGCGATTTCGTAATAAAATCAAAATTTAATTTTCAGTGTGGGTAAGAGGATCGTGGAGGGAAAGTACATTTTCAGTACAAACTGTGAACAAACTCGGTGGTTATCCTATACAAAAATCCAACCCGACTGTAAAGTGAATATTTTGACACATGATAGTACCCGGTAGATTTTACCATGGTTGCTATTTAATGCGGAGCGATTTTAAAACATGTGGAAAACCTAAGGTTTTTAAAATCCTTTTTAAATTCCAGAACAAGCATAGAATTTTAGAATCTTGTTGCCAAAATTTAACGGGTATTGTAAAGTACTTTGGGAACGCGTAGAGAAGATATTCCATTCGTCGTTCAGGCGGATTGTCACAAAGTGAGGGCTCGATTCCTGCGCCAGCCGATGGAACCTTGAAAATGTCCCTACTCTTCTGGTTCACCGAGCGTTGCATAATATTATGTATTCAGTGTGTGCAACTGCTGGTTGAAGACAGTGTTATTCTCTCTCTCTCTCTCTCTCTCTCTCTCTCTCTCTCTCTCATTCTCTCTCCTAAAAAATATCTTGCCCCACCCTATTTGAAATCCTGGCTACGCCTATGAATATTGCCATCAAAAAATCATTTTGTCGAGCTCTTTATTCTGTCACCAGTTGGAGATTGAAAAGACGAATAGTTAACGGACGTTTCTTAACCTATAATGTCCCTCTAAACAAAATCGTTCCACATTCTGTAAAGTGTGCATAGAATATTTATCGTAAAATCAGCAGATTGTTATGACTATATAACGTTTAGGATGATATAAAAAGATTAAATCTTGGCATCACTGCACATTAATATCATCCAAGATTAGCACCGAAAGAGAGATAGATAGATTATCTATATAAATAAAAATGAGTTGGGGTTTCCTTTGTCACGATTTAACTCGCGAGCGGAAGGACCGTTTGGCATGAAAATTTGTATGCAGGAGTTTTTGAGGCCGGAGAACGTTTTTAAGATAGTAAAAGACCCCTCCCTCCTCTGAAAGGGGGAGCTCCCATACAAATGAAACACATTTTTCTGCATAACTCGAGAACTGATCAAGCAAAGAAACCCAAATTTAGCATGTTGAAGTTTTTGAAGGCACGCAATGTTTCTATGGTATTCAGAGACCCCTCCCCTCTCTAGAAAGGAAGGCTCCCATACAAATGAAACAGAAATTTCTGCATATATCAAGAACTAATCAAGCAAATGGAACCAAATTTGGCATGTGGTGTTTTCTGGTGGCGAAAAATGTTTGGATGGTAGTTTGAGACCCCTCCCCTCTCCTAGAAAGGGTGCTGTCATACAAATGAAACTGAAAATTCTTCATAACTCTAGATCTAATAAAGCAAATGGAACCGAATGTGGGGGTTTGAAGGCAATGATTGTATGGTGGTTTGAGAAACCACCCCCCTGTGGAAGGGAGGGCTCCCATACAAATAAAACACAAATGTCTACCAAAAATGAGAATTATCCAGTTTACTTAAACACAAAACGTGTGATTCTCGGATAAGAAGCATGTTTTGATAGAAGTCTGAACCTCTGCTTATTCATGAAAAAAAAACTCATTTCCAAAAAAAAACCATAAACGTGCCAGTTATATTAAATTTTCCTTCATTTAGTTGCAAGCGTAGCAGCACACGCACCGGGTTCAGCTAGTTTGCAAATAATGAAGAAAAGGTTTTAAAATTCCCATTGTAATGATTTTAACAAAAAAATCAAAATAATATAAAAAATAAAACAAGGCACTTACTCATTTAATCATAATATGTTTATTCCTACTATGTGTGTTGATATTATTTGAAAAATAAATGTAATTGAAATGACAAGATATATCTTTGGAAAAAAAATGATACTTGCCCAGCTGTCAATTTGACAGCTTACGTCAGAACAATAAAAACTCTTGTAAATGTAAAAAGATCGTTCTTATTTAATTTTACATTAGATGTATTTCTAAAAAAAAACAATCAAACTGGATTGTTGAAACAAAAATGATTTATTTTGCTTCAAAAAGAAAATGAAATTCTTTTTGATTTTACGTCGAATATTATTAGGTTTACAATATATTTTTTATGAGTAGTAGATGACAAGGTTAAGGGTAATTTCCCGAAATCCCAGCATTTCAACACGTGATGTGTTCAAAATGGTTGGTGTTTCACAATGTTACGTCCAGAACGTAAGGGAAGGACCGGACCCGTAACGCTGGTAGATCACCTTTTTGTTTTGCGTTATGGGGTTTCAGATCTACCACCGAACCCTAGTCCTAATTAATTCTAACTAGGGAACATATTTGTTTTTGTAGTCAAAGGAACGTATAATAGTCCTTATTACATTTTATGTTTTGTGAAAAGCAACAATACTCGGATTCATCCACCGACGATAAGCTTGGAATAAGGAAAACATGGTTAGTCTTCATTTATATGAATTCTCCTTTTCTATTTGATGTTCTATAGTTTGAACTATGTTAGTTAGGACTGTTGCATGGTCAGTATCGGAGTCATTTATTTTTTGTTTGCAATGAATCCGGTTTTGACTGACAAAGGGGCGCGCCTTTGAAGAGTGCTGTCACTCACAAAGAGTTTAAATAGCGGAAACTTTCAATAAAACTTGATTCATTGCCAACAAAACAAACAATGACAACTGTAACAACATCGAATACTTCATCGTTTCTCAATAGTGATGCAGTAACTCGACATGCACTAAACAAAGGATACGGGATGTACTTCAATAGATCAAATTACCGGTCGCAGTGGTTTATATCCCGAACAGAGGAAAAAAAAGGGAAGATCGTTGATTAAATTGACCTGATATAGTTGGTGTGTGATAAACGACCAAGCATACGTCAAAGGACCAACAAATGGTAGGAAAGGAGTTCACAACGGAAAAGGGAAATTCAAATCAAAATGAATGAAAAAATAAAAATTCACAAATAAGAAAATGTCCAAATTAGCATCGACATGCCCAATTTGGCAAGCTATTTGCATCTGTAGAATGCAAAGTGAAATTTCCGTCAAAATAGGCACCATCAATGGTAAAATTTACAAGACTGAATGCCTCCAAAATCTTCTTTGGCCCGTTTTGGAGCATCACAATGAAAAACCAATATTTTGGACGGATTTTGCTTCATGCCACTACACAGAAAAAAGCGTTCCCGAAAATGAAAACGGCCGTGAACTAGTTGACGTTCTCAGGGTTTATTTCTAAACGTTATTTAGTTCATGATTACTTGATTTAGTTAACGGTATATTTTCGCTTGTTCTCGAATTCATGACTGCAGTTCACGGATCCGGGAACGAATTTCTTTCCGTGTATTCTAAAAACGTGCTGAAATGGTATGAGATTTATTCGGTGCATTTTGTCGCCAATTAATGAAGCCACCGAATCTCAGAACTTATGTCCATTCGCAACTTATTGGGCTGTTATGAAGCAGGAACTCAGAAAGACCAAGGAAAAAGTAAACGATGCAAATGACATGCATAGGAGGTGAATAAAAATGAAACAAAAAATGTTCCGCCAACGATTATACAAACTCTTATAGACGACGTTAAGCGAAAGAGTCGAGAAATTTATCAAACAACCTCCAATAATTGATCCCGTGTATGTAAACTGAGCCCACTAAATGTTCCGATTTTACATGCGATTACCCTGCCATCTGATGGTCGGTCCACCGGTCAGTATTCAATACATACTAGTGCCTACACAGAAAAAAAAAATAAAATTTTACCCGACTATACCTATCTTCAGAACTACCATGAAATTTCAGTCAAATTTACTACGTTTATGGTAAAACCTTCAACTTTTGTGGTATATTTGATAGACAGATAGATATCAACAAGACCATGGTTGATCTAATCACAGGCATGGCAAAATCAAACGCATTTAGAGTCAGGTGAAAATTGTTGGTGTTTTTTTGCTTAATTTAACCCTCGAAATGGCAGTTTCTACTGCGTTTTTTTTTATTTGCGTGTATATTCTGTGACAGCTCCATAAGATTGTTTACGCCGGTTAGGGAAGATTAATTAATTATGCCACGCAGTTAGGGGTGGAGGGGGGGGGGGGGGTTTGAAAAACGTGACAATCCATACAAAAAAAACTTGAAGGTCCATACAAAAAACATATAAAAATTACTTCTGGCGTGACATAATTAATGGACGTTCCCTTATGGCGAGAACAGTGAAACAACTTCGATCTATAGTTTGTTCGTAACATCGACTCCATCCGGGCCCAAAACAGCCATCTTCGGCCACTACGTGTCGGCCGGATACATCTGCAAGATTTTGGCACTTCTGGAGAAGGGAAAGTCCATCGAGTGGAAGCCTGGTTCCGGCCGTCCGACCGTTTTAAGCAACCGGAGGATTCAACAGAAGCTCAAATAGAAAACGGAAGGTAAGATGGCTTCTTCTTTTCTTGCGTTTAACCGGAGGGTCGGTGCGATCGGACAAATGGTCTTCAAATCTTTTTCCGTTCTTTTTATAAATGTATAAAATTGAATAAACATTCTGTTCTCATCCGATAGATACAGTTTTAAAGTTAATTAACGGTGTTTCAATAATTTTTTGTTCGCCCTTTGAATTCTCATTTAATTTTTAAAACTGTTTACAGCATCGATAAACAAAAATATATTTTGCAACCAAACCTTACATAGGAAAAGTAAAACTTGTAAACTAATAGCAATCGATACCATAAAATGGTTTCTCTGGCTTAATTTTTCTGTCTATGTATACTGAAAAGCTTGTAAGCCGAACCAATCGACCAATCTGGGTGCATGTAACCACCTTCTGATTTCCCGAATAGAACAACCTGTAATCAAAAGTAATGGGTGATGGTGGGTAGGGAAGACTAGTGTGAAACGACTCTTATATACTGTTGTGAACCTAGTGTTTAAATAAGGTCGTCTTCAAAATAATGATAATAAGCGATTTGCAGACAAATACCTACTGTATCATCAAATTTAGCAAGATTCGTTGGATAATTGTACGATTTCAGCTAACTCAAACTCTTGTCGATCTTTCTTCAATAAGAAACGTCTTAATTCAACCCTTTAGTGTGGAGGCTTTTATGATATGATTTAATAAACATCATACTGAGCGGTTGGTTGAAGGGGAAACAGTAAAAAAAATATAGCCACTTTCTCTTAAGAGCGCGTACTCCGTGCTTTTACCCCACCAAGTACGGTATGCATGTATACAAGGCTGGTAAAGTGGCGTCGTAGATTTTTATAATCACAATAAAAAGATAATCTCGGCCAACTACCTACTTACCTAACGCAACATCCTATCTAAGAAGGACGGATGCACAGAAATTCCCCGAATAGTGCGGTGGGTGTCCTCAAACTAAGTGATCTGATTTCGTGTACATAATTAGTAAGGGTCAACCATCGACCAGCGCAATTCAGAAAATCAACTTAGTTAGTGGAAAGACAGCCGAGAAATTCCCGTGGGTGGACCATACCACCCTCCACGCTAGTCGGAGAATTCATGAACACCAAGCCGAAAGTAGGTGTTGGAAAAACTCCCACCATTCCTGTCGTTAAACACACGACAACGCTACATAAGTGAGGCATAATAGGAATCGGTAGGTGAGTTTCGTAAAAAGCGAACGAAGCACTGAGAGATGGAAAATCGATTTTGTTTTTCGTTTTTGTTTTATGATATAGATATATGGCCAAGTAATGTGAACGGCGCTCGCCACCCAGGGATAACACTCTTAGCGTGTAGGTGGTGGGGGAAGGTGACATAACGCAGAATCACTATGAAATCCTCTTATCCAGACGTTGAACTTAACGTTGTTTGTTCAGGTGAAATCGAAAACATATCCTCTGTTTGCCGTTTCGTCATCTTCTCGAGAGAGACAAAAAATCTCCCAACCATCCATCAGCATTTCGGATGACAAAAGGTGCGATTCCCCGGTAAAATCTCGAAAACTGTGATTACTAAATGCGTTCGATACAGTGTTCGGAAAAACTTACCTCATCAACAAACTCGAAATCGCCATCACCGTACTTGTTCGGCTTCTTCTTGGCATCCGCTGCGAACGTGCCGACGAGGGCCATCACCAGCAGCACCTTCACCGTGAAGCCCAGCTTGTTCATCTTCGGAGACGCAGACGCTGAACGGATGGGAGGAAGTTGGTGGTATCAATAGCTGTCAAATATTCCTCCAAGCGAGAAGACCTCAGATCGGGATGTGTATTCACAAAGCACTCGAAATTTTTCACGTTTACACTGATTCACCCCACTTCCACTTCGGGTTTTTCGTGTTAATTTAAGATTGAATATATTCCACGGGGCTTCCAATCTTCACAACACACGATTCAAATCAGAGCTACGGAGTTCGGAAAAGATCCTCAAGGAACCGTTACCGTTCCGAGAATCCACTGTTTGATATCGAAGCACCCTCGTCGCTGGGCTTAAAATATTTCCGCACCTCACCCTTCACGCTCTGTTCACCTCGTCGAGGACTGTGAAATGGCCGAAAATTCCACCAGACAATCACAGACTCACACTCACACTGCTGAAAAGAAAACCTTCCCCACGGAACGACGCACTGAGAGCCCAGAATCACCGCTGAGTACTAGCTAGACGCACTTCCGACACCGTGAAACGCCCGAAATCAATTGGTTCGAGGCAAATTCGGAAACATGGGAACAAGGCTCCGGAGTCGTCCTCGGCTCGTGTTCAGTCGTCACCTTACATGCCGAACAGGGACGACTACGAAGCTGGGACATGGCATGCGGGCATGCGTGTTACGAGGAAAACATTTTCCGTTCTAGAGGGGTGAAGGGTCAGCGAAGAGTAAGCGCGGGTGAGACTGCGACTTCGTTATCTGCAGTCTGAAAGGTCTGTTATCCTGCCGAATACTGTCAATGGCTGAGCGGGGGAGCTAGCATTATCCTTATAGATAATATGAAACAGTAAGCATTTTAAGATGGTCGTTTTTGAATGTTTCAGAATAAGCGTGAAACGAACAAAAAGCATTTACATTCACGAATTCCTTGCTATAGACTGTCCCGAAAAATATAACTACACTTTCTTTCTCAAATGAAAAATACCATACTGTAATTGTTGATTATTTTGTTCTCAAATATCCCATCTTCATTTCAATTTGCTTGATTTTTCGTAAGGTAGGCGAGTTCTCTAACTTTTTCTTAACAAGCTTCCGTGCAGTGCTTTCTTCTACTATTTTCACCACTTTTGGCCAATCGATTTTTAAAATGTTCAACACTATCCGCTGGTTTCATGTGTTTTCTCAGCTTCGCCTTCGTCAAAGCCCAGAAAGTTTCAATAGGGCGAATCTTTGGGCAGTTTGCTGGATTCATCTCCTTTGGTACAACAACGACATTGTTCCATTTGTACTACTCTAGTGCATATTTAGAGTAATGGCAGAAAACAAGATCAGGTCAACAGATTGAAGGCATGTTATGCAGCTTGATCAAAGGTAGCCATCTTTTTTTCAGGCACTCCTTCACGGAGATTCTACCATTAATTGTGTCTGTCGTAATGAATGGTCGAGATATTTTCCACATCCGCCTGTCACACCATTATCATCTAGCCAAATTTTTCGGTGTAAATGACTTTCACTGATCCAGAAACATACTTTCCCTTCGACGTGGTTTAAAACTGTGGTCCCAGCAGAGTTTAATAATCGTATTTTATGTACACTCAGGAAATTATCCGTACGATTTTCATACGATCGGAACTATGGACCACAAAGAAAGCGTCCAAGACAATTTCCATACGAAATCGTATGAAATGATTACTGTTGCATTAGTCGAGAAAAACATGCTTCATATACACTTTCAATCGACATCACTTATCAAGCACGTGTGTGTAGATTGTTTCTCGCCTCTGCATCCCGAGGTTCATGGTTCAAATCCCGATAGCAACTTTTTTTTCTGTGAGGAAAATGTTCACACGAACATTCCCATAAACTTCTTTCAAATAGAGAATCGTATGAAATTAACAATAATATTTTGTGACAGATTTCCATACGATATTCGAATGAATTTCTCTTGATTTGTTCGCTCAGTGTAGGCTTTATCGTCCATGATAACGCAGCCAGATTTTTAGGTCAGCAGTTTGTCGTACAGCTTTCGAGCCCTCGGTTTCAAAGATTCAGCCTGTTTGGTGCTTCGTTTTGTCTGCTTCTGCTTTCGACGAGTCTGCAGGCCCATTCTCTCCTTGGCACGCATAACATTAGTCGCCGAAGTACTTAACTTTTTCGTCACATCTCAATTGACGCTTAAAATAGTGCCTTTCCTTTCTGTCTATTGCTGTTGATACTTTCTTAATGCGTTTTAAACTTCTCCGACGCTCACACCTTCTCCCTTAGCCAGTTTTCTGATCGAAAGAACACTTTGTGCGCAGTCCGGTTTATTTAACCGCCCCCTCCCCCCCCCCCTTCTGCGTAACATAATTAAGGGACCTTCCCTGTCAGTTTTATTTGGATTTAAACAAAAGGACACAGCCAAAAGTTGGTTGAATACTGCACGAATTTTGAATTGATGGTTAATCATTAGTGTATTCATAATTATGGGAACAGTCTAAAAACATTGGAGGATACGTTCCTCCATTTTGAAATTAGTTCCACAGTTCGCAAGCCATCTCAGTCAACAGTTTGAACCATTTTATTAAGCTCTTTTTATCAGCTGAAAAGCAAACGTGTTTTAAATAAATTCTATCAACCATATAGACTGTACCCGAAATAAATGAGACACCATTTTCGCTCGCCAAAAAATCATTTTTAGTCAGATTTCAGGAAATAAACTTCAACTTCGTGTGTTATTTACTTCCCTTGTTTTGAACCCAAATTTCTTTTGCCGCGAGTAACAACAAATCCAAGAGTGTGTGTTTTTCGAATTAGTTTTGTTCCCTCTCTTTGTTGTTTTCATTACCGAGTGGTTTCTGTTCTCACAAAGTGAATATTGTACTGCAATTGTTTCGTATGTGACGCTGTGTTTCTGTGAATGCTGTATTAATCTCTCGCTATCTGACGTCATCGCCGTTTACATAAAGATCAGCGCCACCTGTGGGCGACTAGCTGCGTGTATTCAGCAAAGCTCTCTTGCGCGTCGTATCCATCTACTGACCGACTCTTGTAACATGGATTCAAATTGCTACCAGTGCTCCAAGCCGGTGAAAACCATTGAATATTTGCAATGTAGCGGATTTTGTAACCAGTCAGTACATATCAAATGCGTTGGTTTGAAAAGACCGACTATGGATTTCATCAACGAACACAGTAACTTGTTGTGGTTCTGTGAAACTTGCATTAACCAGCTACACGTCATCAAACAAAATCCTTTGAAGTCACCATCCGATGTTGTGAATGCGATTTCGGCGAATATCAATGCGTCGCTGGCCGGGCTGAAGAACGAACTGAAAGAAACTAAGGTTTTAACAAAATCTATTGCTGATAAAAATCAACCTTTGGACTCGGCTGTGTTGACAAGAATCCAACCATGGCCAAGTCGCAAGCGACCTAGAGATGCTGCTACAAGGGGTACACCAAAATCACGACCAGATGAGGCACTGATTGGAGGCACGAAGTCGGTAGAAAAAGTTGGCATGACTGTCGAGACAGTTGCAAAACCACCAGAGAAATTCTGGATTTATTTGTCTAGGATTGCTCGTCACGTGACCGAGGATGACATATGTGAGTTGGCGAAAACTTGCTTACATACCAAAACCGACATTGACGTGCGAAAGCTGGTGCGTAAAGATGCCGATTTGAAACAGTTTGCGTACATCTCTTTCAAAGTTGGAGTTGTTAAAGATCTTAGGGATATTGCGTTGGATCCTTCCATATGGCCGAAAGGAATCTTTTTCCGAGAATTCGAGAACCATCAATCTGAACGGGATTTTTGGGGACCTGCAAAGGTTCCCGAACGAACGACGGGACGTTAGCAATGGATGCCTTGGTGACTCCATCGCATTAGTTAATTTCGAAAATCCAAACGCTAAATTCCACCCCGCCTGCAGCGATGTTCTCCAAAGCCCCCACAGTAGTTCTTTTGCAGCACTGAGCGCCTCTTATAGTCATTTTTCAATAACGGAACGCACGACAAGAAGCACGATGGATGCCCCTAAGCCACCCGTCACAGTCGAGCACCGTCGGTTTACTAGCATTGCTGATTGTTCCGGCCAACCTAGTCGTTCCGTTCCTATGTTCGGTGTTGGTGAGGGGGTCATCCACCCTGCTTGCTCAGGCAAGTACCATATTATTATTGAAAATCCAAATCCTGAATTCCGCCCCGTTTGCAGCCATGTTCTTCAAAGTCAATCTGAAAAACAACTGGACAGTAATGATAAATCCTCGACCAATCGCTACGAGACAGCAAGATCACAGTGTCAGCCGCTCCGGACACCAGGACGCGCCGTAGGAAGCTCTTTGGAAGCCCTCGAGCCCTTCGACCCAGTCCTGCCACATGCTGCCGTCGTTCTACATAGTCGTCCTGGTCCTGTTGTCGAATGCGGTGAGAGGGTCTTCCAGCAACCTCTACCCGGCGAGTATTCCTTTGCTTCTACGAATGTCCAGAGTCTGATCGAAACCACTCATTCTAGCCACAACCATCAGCCTCGTCCTGCGGCTGATCAATCGGGCGCTCATCCATCTGCCCCCGAGGACCAAGACAAGCTGCAGCTGCTAGCTTCGAATGTCCTGGTGTACTACCAAAATGTTGGTGGGATCAACAGTTCCCTTGCCGAGTATCAATTGGCCCTTAGTGATGGTTGCTATGACATTTACGCTCTCACCGAGACCTGGCTTAACGGGAATACTACGACGAATCAACTCTTTGACGATTGCTACAACGTTTATCGACAAGATCGGTCGCCTTCTAACAGCAACAAGAGTATCGGTGGCGGTGTTCTGCTAGCTGTTCATTCCAGATTCAAATCCCGTTCGGTCAATCCTCCCAATAGCACATCGGTGGAGCAAATATGGGTTGCATTGGCTACCGACGATGCTTCGCTCTACGTTTGCGTGATTTACTTTCCCCCCGACCGAGTAAATGACGCAGTTCTAATCGAAAAGCATCTTGACTCGCTGAACTGGGTCGTTTCGCAGTTGAATCCAAGGGACAAGGTGATGATTCTCGGCGATTTCAACTTAAGCACGATTTCATGGCAGCAAAATTCTCTTGGGACACTACTTTCCTATCGTTTCTCGATCTACGATTGGCATGAAATCGACGAGAACTGCTTGATGCGTATAGTACCGCTCAACTCAGGCAGCAGACTGGCGTTCAAAACGAGTATAATCGCGCATGCTTGACCTAGTGCTTTGTTAGTGACGATTTGTGTGAGGATTGCACAGTTATTGAAGCACCAGCACCGCTAGTAAAAATCTGTCGGCATCATCCACCATTAATTTTGAAACTTGCGGTAAATCCATTGTGTCGCTTCCGTGATTCCTCTGAAAGTGTTATCTACGATTTCAGTAAGGCCGATTTCAGCGGAATGAACGATTTCCTGGGACTTGTTGACTGGGACGAGATTCTCAATGTTTCTGACGTCAACCTCGCTGCATCGACAGTGTCTGGTGTACTGCTATATGCCATTGATCAGTTTGTTCCAGTGAGACGAAACATCAATCACCTAAACCAGCTTGGTCGAATTCCGCTCTCAAGCGCCTCAAAAGAGTGAAGCAGGCAGCTTTGAGACGGCACAGCAAATATCGAACGGATTTCACAAAATTGTGTTACGTGGAAGCGAATGCTGGGTACAAGCAATTGAACGATCATCTCTATAACGCTCATCAAGACCGTCTACAAAAAAGCCTTAAGTCCAACCCCAAAAGCTTTTGGCGTCATGTCAATGATCAGCGGAAGGAAGTCGGTTTGCCCTCCACGATGACGGATGGTTTGCTCGAAGCTGATTGCATCGCCGATATTGCCGATATTTTCCGTTCCCAATTCAGCAACGTTTTCTCCGACGAGCTGCTCGACCCGCAGGACATCGCGCTCGCCACCAGTAATGTGCCTAGGGATGAATCGATCCAAGTAAATACGAGTACATACTCGATACTTTTGATTCGATACCAAGTACAATTGTAATCGATACTTTTCAATGCGATACCATGTAGGTATCGAATGAAACTACTTGTATTGAATGAGTATTTTGCCAGTGAAAATAATATTATTGTTTTGGCTTCATTTCTAAATAGAAACTTTAGAATTTTATTGCTCGAAATATTACTTAATAACGTGTTGTTTTATTTCTCCGTGCAACGGACTGTCAAATTTTGGTAGCACTCGATTTCAGTCACGGGTAGATGATGGTGAAAAATTGTCAGGCTGACAAGAGGCTGACATAAAACCCACATTAGCCTGACGTTATACTTTCTTCAGGATGACGATTAGCTTTACATCAGTTAGAACCTTTTTGCACTGGGTAGCGTTTTAGCAGCATCAAAACTGACATTTCATGCCTGTCGCACAGTTTTCAAGCACCTCTACAAAGCAAAAGTGGAAATATGGCTCCTCCAACTTCGGAGATTTGGAAGTATTTTTCAACAAAAGACACCAATGAAGGCTCATGCAAACGATGTTTTCGTCAAATCAAGTACTGTAGCAATACATCGAACTTGCATAAACACCTGAAAAGCCACAATATTGTGCTGCAATGTAACAAAGTTTCACAGTAAGTTCAGCTCATTCTTACTTAAATTAGATAGATGTACTTAACCTCATTGTGGTTTTTTATAAACGTGCACAGAAACTGGGCGATCAAAAGCAAAACCAAAAGCAACAGATCCGGCTCCGTCTACTTCAGGAATAGGATCATCTGGCCAATTGCAGGTTTCTAAATCATTATCCGACGAAGAAAATTCAAGTACTCAAGTGGTAAGTTGTTAATTTCGTTACACCGTTTGCTGAGCGTTAAAATAATTTCCATTGTATTTTTCTTTTTCAGAAGGTGGATAAAAGCATCGCGACATCACAATGAAAACCCTTTCTATGATTTGCAAGGATATGCGGCCATTCAACATTGTCGAAGGAGAAGGGTTTCTTTACCTGTTGAAAGAAGTCGCACCTACGCACAAGGTTCCGTCGAGCACTTATTTCAAGAAAAAGCTGGTGGATAAGTACGACGTTCTTGCCGAATCCGTCAGCCACAGAATTGATAAGGTAAGCTTTGCCAGCTTGACGATTGATATATGGACAGAGACCATGGCCGAACGAAGTTTCTTAGGTGCTACACTTCATTTCCTTGACGGAGTTGATATGGTGAATGTGATTATTGGTACCAAGGAACTGAGCGAAAAGCACACAAGTAAATACATAGCTGAAGCCCTTTCAGATATACTTAAGAATTGCAATATTCCAATTGAAAAAAATCGCTGCATAATCTCTGTTAATGGTGCCAATGTTGTGTCTGCGATTAAGTCTCTGGTATCGGAGAAGCAGCATTTTCCGCGCTTCGCACATACAGTAAACTTAATTGTTGAAGCTGGATGGAAATGTCCATCGGTCAAGTCCATCATTGATAAGGTACGCACTATTGTCAAAAGGGTAAAAAATAGTGTCACAAACTCCGATAAGTTGCGTAAAATCCAGCTGCAAAAGGGTGTTTCTGAGGGATCGTTGAAAAAACTAATCTTGGACATGTGCACACGATGGAATTCTGTGTACTACATGCTAGAACGATTTATCGAAATGGCTAAGATCTGTACGGAGCTTATTATTGATGACCCCAAAAGCCGTCAAATGCCCTGCTCTCGAGAAATGGAGATCATCAAGCGATTTGTGGAACTTCTTAAACCATATGAGTTCATTATTGGTGAGGCATCAGCTGATAAATACGTGACTATTTCAAAGATAATTTCTACGGAAAAAATTGCTAAATTTTACGTCAACTTTCCTAACTTTCAAGGAGCTGCAGGATGCATTGACTGCCGGAGATGAAAAACGGTTCGGGGATATTGAAAACAATTCAATGGTGGCTATTGCCTCAATATTGGATCCACGATTCAAAAATCTACATTTTCAAGGAAATAGAAAGTACTCATATGATTCAAGTAGGTATCGATACATTTGATTCGATATTTTTTTGGTATCGATACTTTCTTCCGATACTGCTTTCAAGTGAAAGTATCGATACCTTGATGGTATCGTTTCATCCCTAAATGTGCCCCGTCTTCCTGCCTCCGGAATGTATTATGCCATCACCAATGACATGGTTATTGCAGCTGGCAAGGAATTGAAGTCCTCAACGGGATGTGGTCCGGACGGCATTCCATCGCTTGTACTGAAACAGTGCGTGGATTGTCTTGCGTCTCCGTTAGCAAAGATATTCAATCTTTCTTTGTCCACTGGTATATTTCCGAACTGTTGGAAACAGTCATATGTTTTCCCAGTGTTTAAGAAAGGTTGCAAGAGAATGGTCTCAAATTACCGGGACATAGCTGCATTAAGTGCAGTATCCAAGTTGTTTGAGATGATTATTCTTCGGAAGCTAGTGCAGAGCTACGCGCACTATATTTCACCGGATCAGCATGGATTCATTCCTAAACGTTCGACATCGACTAATTTGACGTGCTTCACCTCTTTCTTGGTCAAGCAACTTGAAAACGGTAATCAAGTGGATGCTATTTACACGGATCTCTCCGCTGCGTTCGATAAAATGAACCACCAGATAGCAATAGCCAAGTTTGATCAGTTAGGCATGAGCAACAACTTGCTTATCTGGCTGCGATCCTACCTAACCGATCGTAGTATGTCCGTCAGAATCGGTGATCACGTTTCGTCACCATTTAAAGTTTTGTCCGGCGTGCCTCAAGGCAGTCACCTTGGGCCGTTTTTGTTCCTGCTTTACATGAACGATGTCAATCTCATCCTCAAATGCCTAAAACTCTCATACGCCGATGATTTGAAGCTATTCTACGCGATAAAGCATCCACTAGACGCCGTTTTTCTGCAACAATAGCTGGGGGCGTTTGCTGAATGGTGTCGCATCAATCGAATGACATTGAATGTTTCCAAGTTCTCGGTGATCTTATTTGGCCGTAAACGCGAACTTTACCAATTCGGATATGCTTTGGCAGGATTTGAGCTGCAGCGCGAAACGACGGTTAAGGATTTGGGGATTCTCATCGATTCCAAAGTGACCTTCAAAGACCACGTAGCATACGTCGTGTCTAAGGCATCATCGCAGTTAGGCTTCCTGTTCCGTTTTGCCAAAAAATTTAAGGATGTTTATTGCTTGAAATCGCTTTACTGCGCAATCGTTCGCCCTATTCTGGAATATTGTTCGGTTGTCTGGTCTCCATATTACCAGAATGAAATCCAGCGTGTTGAGGCAATCCAGCGGAAATTCATTCGATTTGCCCTACGTCATCTCAGGTGGAGAGACCCGTTAAATCTACCCAGCTATAGCAGTCGGTGCCAGCTCATCAACCTTCAACCACTTGATGGAAGGCGTAACGTGGCAAAAGCATGTTTTATTGGCGATCTCCTGCAAGGGAACATTGATAGTTCTAGACTGCTCAGCATGTTGGACATCAACATACGCCGCCGTAATCTACGCGCACATACATTCCTGAGCCTTCCCGCGGCAAGAACCAACTATGGGCTCCATGAGCCAATACGCAGCATGAGTCGTCTTTTCAATAGTTGTTACTTTGTATTTGATTTTAATGTACATAGGGATACAAATAAGTGTAGTTTTAGACGTATTTTTTGTTAATTCGATTAATTTTGTAGTTTGGTGATTTAAGTTTTAAGATGCCGGTCATTGGGGCAAATATTTTATATCCACAGCTTGCTCTAGGATTAAATGGCAAATTTCAGTTTAGTCCGCTTGTGTAAAATCAAAGTATGGTTTGGACAAATAACCATCCAACGTTGTGGTGTTTACAAAGTTATAAGTATGACGTATTCAATTGCTGTGTTGATTACCTCATTCTTCCATGAAGCTGAACAAAGAATTCGTCGGTAGGAATATGTTGACGTGATACTCTCTTTATTCGACGCCAAGAACATCTCTGAACTTCCACGAGAAATCACTGTAATGTTGGATTGGTATAGCAGACTTTTTAATGTTGCTAAACGATAGGTTAAATTTTCATGGCGTCTACTAAATTATTTATACATTACACCGATTTCCTACACAGAAAAAAAACTTGTAGTAAAAACTAACGTTTTACCCGACTATGCCTATCTTTAAAACTACCATGAAATTTATGTCAAATTTACTACGTTTATGATAAAACATTTGTGGTATATTTGACAGACCTCATATTGATATCAACCACACCATGGTTGATCTAATCGCAGGCATGGTAAAATCAAACGCATTTATTGTCACCTGAAAATTGTTGGTGATTGCGCTTAATTTAACCCTCGAAATGGTAGTCTCTACTGCGGCTTTTTTTGCGTGTAGATAAACCGGGTTGTACCAACAGTACCTACTAACTTTGTATGTACTAAATAACTAACTTACTTACTTACCGACTAACTTATTCACTCGCTCATTCACGCATTCACTCACGCACTAACTCACTCACTCGTTCACTCACTCACTCACTTACTCACTCACTCACTCATTCACTCACTCACTCACTCACTAACTCACTCACCCACTCATTCAGTTACTCAATCATTCACTCTTTCACTCACTCACTCACTTCCTCACTCACTCACTCACTCATTCACTCACTCACTCACTCACTCACTCACTCATTCATTCGCTTACTCATTGGGTTGCAGATAGAGCAGCGATGGCTGCGATACAAGGATGGGCAGTTTCCCTATCCAAGAAGTAGTGTCCAGTTCACGCGAAGGGTTCCTGGTCGCCATCAACGGGATCTTTGTATGCAGCTGCTTTGCACCCCCAAAGTGGACCATGGAGCAGTTCCACCAGATGCTGGATTCACTGACTGAAAAGCTCATCGGAAGAAGACTGGTCGTCATCGGAGGAGACTACAATGCTTGGGCTGTGGAGTAGGGCATCAAATGTACCAACACTATAGGGTGCAACCTGCTAGAAGCTCTAGCAAAGCTGGAAGTTACACTATCAAACGTAGGTTCCACCAGCACTTTTCTCAGGGACGGTTGTGAATCCGTCATAGATGTTACCTTCTGTAGTCAGTCGCTGATGACAAATATAAACTGGAGAGTGTGTATGTGTGTGTGGAGTTTACCCATAGCGACTCTCTGGTGATTCGGCAGACGAAGGCCTTCGACAAAGAACTCTTTGTTGGGTTCGACAACGAACTCTCAAACCGAAACGCGGACTAGCTGACGAATACGGTAGTAAGGGCATGCGACGCAACCATGCCGAAGAAACTGGAGCAGAGGAACAAGCGGCTCCCAGCTTACTGGTGGAATGAGCAACTCAGCATGCTTAGCGCTAGTTGTCTCAGAACCAGAAGACGTATCCAGAAAGTCAAGACCGCAGCAGACAGAGAGGTGCACAGCGTGGTGTTCCGAGCGTCCAGGACCGAATTAAAACGAGAGATAAGACTGTGCAAGACGAACAGCTGATGTTAACCCCTGGGGCGACGTGTATCGAATTGTTATGGAGAAGCTCAAAGACCCAACAATGGTTTCAGAGCTGTGTCCAGCAAAACTGAAAGTTATCGTAGATGGACGCTTCCAGCTGCACGAACCAACGGCGTGGCCACGTGTATCGTACCACGAGGATATAAAAAGTAACGAATCCCTAACGTGGCTCTGAAATTGGTCATTCAGGCATACCCGAAAATGTACAGTGATGTGCTACAGAAATACCTAGAGGAAGGCCATTTCCCGGACAGGTGGAAAATCCAGAAATTAGTGTTGTTCTGTTGGGCGGCTATTGCCGAGTCACTGCACAGAAAGAGGGTCCCTGATTACCTGTGCAGAATTCCGAAGAGTTCAGGCCCGAGTGCTGATCTACGATACCTCTGTGGGGCGGAAATCGGTGAACATCAAGGCGGGAGTTCCGCAAGGTTCCATCCTTGGCCCAACACTTTGGAACGAGATGTAGAACGGTGTGCTGACGTTGAAGCTTCCCAAAGGGGAAGTGATCATTGGCTTTGCAGATAACATCGTATTATCAGTGAAAGGCGAAACGCTGGAAGAAGTGGAAATGATGGCAACCAAAGCAATCGGCATAGTTGAAGACTGGATGCAGAGGACGAAGCTGCAGATAGCCCACCACAAAACGGAGGTGCTGATGGTCAGCAACTGCAAAGCGGTAAAGCGTGTCGAAATCGTCATCGGAGGGTATGCCATAGCCTCGAAGCGCGTGCTGAAGTATTTGGGTATGATGATCGACGACCGGATAAATTTCAACAGCCACGTAGATTATACCTGTGGGAAGGCGGCGAAGGCCATCAATGCGGTAGCCAGAATCATGCCGAATAGCTACGGACCTAGCAGTTTCTACTGGCTAGTGTATCATCATCGATACTAAGCAACGATGGTCCAGGCTGGACGCAGCCCTGAAAACCAAGCAAAACCGGGCGATGCTGAACAGTACGTCCATGCAAGTCATGAGTGCGTACCGAACTATTTCATCGCAGGCAGTATGCGTCATTGCCGGAATGATCCCGACTGGCATCACTCACGCGGAGGACACTAAATGTCATCAGCGGAGAAATATCAGAGGAGTTCGGAAGCTGGTGAGAGCGGCGTCGATGACTAAATGACAACGAGAATGGGACACGGGGTTGAACGGTCGATGGACGCACTTGCTCATACTGAATTTGTTCATCTGGATGTAAAGGAGGCATGGAGAGGTAAATTTCTACCTTACGCAGTTTCTGTCTGGCCAAGGTTGCTTCAGGCAATATTTGTATCGATTCGGACACACAGCGTCACCCTTTTGTCCGGAGTGCGCACGTGGTCTTTGAGTGCCTACGATTTGGACGATTGCGGAGCGAATTGTTCAGTGGGGCAGATCGTCGTCTATAGAATGTGTCGTGACGAAAGTGCTTGTAATGCGCTCAACGGAGCCATTACGCAAATCATGTCGGCTCCACAGCGAAAATGGCGGGAGAATCAAGAAGCGAGTGGTTGAGTGGAGTAGCGGGTTGTCGATCTCGGTGATGCTCCAACGTCGGGAATCTCTCCGTCATAATATGGTCGGGGAGTACTATGGTCGATTGCATCAGTATTTGGAAGCTAAATAGCTCACCATGGTTCGTTTTCAGGATCCACAGACGAATAATCCTCAGTTGAAGTAGTGTAGATACGCCGTTAGGGACTACTCATCTCGAAAACGGTGAGGATGGGAGCTGAATGACTGGACCAAGTTAGAGGAGACCGAAAAGACAGTGGCAAGGAGAAGGAGCTAAATGACTCTATTGTAGCCAAATGGCCAAGAGCCTCCACGAAGTAATACCATAGGGCAGTCCCTTGGGGGTGGGGGGCTGTTGTGCAACAAGGAACCGGGTTTTAGTGGGATCAGAAGTCAGAAGGTTGACCCTGACCACAGTCTGACACAGTGCACAATGAACAAGTGCCTCTGTGTCAGGTCAGTTCATAAGAATCTCCCGAACCATGTATGAAACCCGAATTAATCCACCGATGGTGAGACTGAACCCTTCTTACACTTCACCAGATATTTAATATATTCAGTCCATAGAATGAATTATTACATAATCCTATGCGTGTATTTTGATTACCGATATGGATTCAACATATTAAATAAGTACATGTTTGTTGCAAATTCTGCAGTTATTGTAAATGGAGACTACGAAATTTTTGACTATACTCTATGCAGTTCAAAACCTGACACTTACCACTTACGCCAATCGATCCTACTCTAATTCTATAGAGTCGCATAGTGGATAAACTTTTAATGTATACTGTTAGTAGACTGACTTTACTCTTTTTCTGCTCAGTTGGCTACTTGTCTTTACTTTTACCAAACTTTACTTTTCCGATATTTCTCAATGACGCCGGAAGAAAAGCTCCAACACTTCTGACACTATGTTGAAAGACGTATTTTTTCAGAAATTAGCTTTACTAACTGAATGGTACCGCGTTATATTAGTGACATTTGATAATGCATAGGAGGTGTACCCATAACGGAAACATTTCGCAAGGCGAAATTAGCTGGAAAAGCTGTTTTATCAAATTAATTACGCCCACAGTTCAACCTAGAGTGTTCCATGGACGAGTTACTATGGGCTCTCAATCGGCGAGCGAGATCTTCCACTGGAAACGACAATATTAGTTATCCCTTATTACAACGACTACCATTTGCAGCAAAGCTGTCTCTGCTCCAACTATATAATCGAGTGTGGAAAAGTGGCCTATTTCCAAGTAAATTAGGCTTAGTGAAGTTTCACGTACGCACACTATAGGGCCTATCAACGTGTAAAATTCTTTTGTTTTCCCACAGATAACCTAAAAGTTTCCATTGTGGTTTGCGACAGAAAAGCTCATTTTGACAGCTGTTTGTTATGTTTTCGTCCAAAACGCACTGCCACATTTCTAGATGGCACACTATTTTGGATGACATGACATGACTATTTTTTTCGAACGGATGATAAACCGACTACTAACCAGAGAACTTGAAGACACCGGAAAGCTTGATCCTCGTCAATATGCCTTTCATCCAGGCAAAGGAACTGACTCACATTTGGCCCAATTAGAAGCATTGCTGGATCTGGTGCAAGGTGTACTTGGGACCAATGGGTTCTTAAACAATCAATCCATTTTTAATTGCTTGTTTCCTATCGATTGGTGGTAACATCAAGCATTAAGCATTTATGAATGATTCACATAGAACTAAAACAGCTTGGAAAAATAAAATATGACAACATTTGTTCATTTTTAGCAACACTATTCATAAATGCGTTGGCATATTAACCCGATTCTCAGCACCACCAGAAGCCTAGCACAATCGTTCAATACATCAATTACGTTGATAAAACCTCGTCAACAATTCTACGCCGATTCATCCCGTTCATGGCTGCTTCTCTCCATCCTCGGTTGCGCCCCATGCTCTCCAAGTCTTTGTTTACCTGATCCGCCCATCTAGCACACCGTGCTGGAATTGACACAAACACCATCTTTGCAGGGTATTGCCTTTTGTTCGCTTCGAATTTTAACTGATATATCAGTTTGCTCATGCCGAGATTCCCAGCTAACTATATGAGTTATCAGTTTGACCCAAACTGAGATTACCGGTTAACATAAGAAAAACCGAGATCGAAACCGAGAAGTCGGCTGTGCTCGGTTTCAGAAATCCGAGACTCGGCATATAATTCTAAGTGTGTACCATATTCTCAGCGTGACTGAATGGCTCTCAACCCGAATAAAAAAATCTCATAGATTTACAATTGAATATAGTGTAACCATACAATAGAATCTATAGTATGTACGATTAATGTTCACAACGATAAGATTACAATAGGAGGTGTTGTTGTCACAATAGAATCTAATGTTAATTGAGCCATCCCCATTGGAAAGGGGGGTTGTTATGTATCTTAACTATAGAAAAAATCATTATTTTCCGAACAAATTTGGGTAAATTACTATTAATTGTATTGTTTTACAATTGTTGAAAATCCTAGCATATGAAGTGAATTGTAGATCTATTGTCATGACAATTTAAATGTTTCATTTATCTGATTCATCAACAATAAGATTCATGGTCGGAAATAGATTTTAATGTTATTTTATATTATTGTAATGTAATTTTATGGTTATTTTTATCCGGGAAGTCACCAGTCAGCTATAAATAGAAGATAAGTTGAAACTCAAAAATCTAATTTCCAGAATATTAAAAACGATGACTTAACTTTAGGCCTGTTGTAATAATGAAGGACCTCTAAAACAAGGCCCTGAATCATATGAGAAGTTAAAAAGTTTTCTGAGAAACATATTAAAAATATGGAATGCTCAAGGTCAACAAACAAAACAAGCCAATTTTATATGGAAAATAAATTTGTTTCAGAATCATTTTTATCTTATTGATGAATAATAACGTCTGTAAAATTCTTAAGCTTTATCGCAATATCTGAAAAATGTGTGTTACCTGTTCGAGGTCATGCCTGTATATCTGGCATCCCTGATCTCAACATCAAAATCATGTTTTTTTAAGATATTCTGGGATGCGCCCGATGAGTATGCAAAAGACTAGCATCCATAATCATTCCATACATATTCGCCTAAATAGCGGCTACCAGCTGCATTATTTAGTACTACCTCAACCGACCGTAACGATGAGGAGTTATGATCGTTACGCATATATTCGGCCTACACGCTAAACTCAGTTTACCCATAATCTCAAAAAACTGCACATCTTTTATGGGTAAAGTTGACTTTACCCATATTTGAGTAAATTAGTATGGGAAAAAATACTCAAATATGGGTAAGTAGTAACGTACCCATAAATGTGTATGTGCACTTTTTGCGATTATGGGTATTCTTTACCCATATTTGGGTTAACTGATCTTAGCGTGTATAGGTAAGGACTTGGACTGCAGTTTTGTATCATTGTAGGAATAAGTTTAAAATAAAACACTCAATTCAAAGGTGTCTTTGACGCCTGACAGCACTATATATGCATTACTCCGGGCAGATGCTTATCTGTAAAAATCACCTCGTTAATATGACGAAGTTTAAACACCACAAAATGTTCGTTCACAGCTTCAGCAGCTCTGTCCTATTGGCGTACCAGCCCAGGAGGCTGAAAGCCACTCTAATAAAGATACAAAAAAAACTCTGTCCTATAACAAATTGCGAATTTATACACTTTTAGCATGGTCTGTCTATACACGAAGATCGTCATTAATTCAAAACCAATACTTTTGCTAGCTTCGAGTTACTTTTATTTGAAATAATTTCCATCATACGTTCGGTTGTTCATGTTATTCTTTATACATTTGTCTCATAATTGTATGATAATGTCGGCCAGAGCGGTTCCGCCTTACTTCAGCGTAATGTAGTGCCATTTGTCAACTGCAATGAAGAGATTGAGGAATTAGAGTTTGGAAAATAGTACATTCAATACAGTTGTAGTAATGCAAAGGACTATTGTTCGGATAATTCATGCAATTCATAAAACTGTTGTAAAAGCATTCAAGTCGATGATATACTTGCACTACTAAATAGAAACCGAAGATTAAAAATTAACTGATAATAAACCTTTGCTAGACCATATCCACCGAAAAGCAATGATTAAATAAATATCTATTAAATAACTCTACGGTAGGCAGCGTGCAAACGTCAAATGCGGCTCGTCTGTTCCAGCGGACATTAGTGGGAATGCGTGGTCTCGTCAGAAGGATGGTAACGCAGAACTACAACTTGCAATAGGAATTCTCTTCGCGGAAATGCCACTTGTGAACTACAGCAGTTACGGGGAATGGAAGGGAAAACAAAATCAGTGATCGACGGAAGGTGAAGCATTACAAGCAAGCAAAACATATAAGAAATTGGAAACCATAACCTGGTGTACAGAATAAATGTGTGGAAACTTACTGGTATCGCTGCGTGGTTCGGAAACGCCTCCATTGGAACTCTTGGATAACACCTCTTCAGCAGCGTCAGCAGCCACCAGATAGGGAGATCCTTCGACCGCCGTGTTCAAGCTGTGGAAAGAAATAGAAATGTTTCCTCCTCATCAACATAACATCGAATTTGAGCTTACCAAGAAATACCAGTATCTTCGACTTCCTTGTTGATTAAGGACCGCCAAAAATGGTGGGTTTCTTCAACGACTTTGGTCGCAAAAGCAGCATCCTTAGCCTCTCCGTTGAAAGCAAACTGGTTCTCTGGTTTACCGTCCGGAATCTTGTAGATCTTGAACCACTCAACTGTGGCCTTGAGCAATCCCGGGAACACCTTATCTACGTCATTGATGTCGTTCAACTGTGCAGCGACCGGATCGTTCACATCGATTGTGATTACCTTCCAGTCGGTTTCACCCTCGTCGATCAGAGCGACAGTTCCAAGGATCTTAACCTGGACGACCTCACCACGCTTGGCAATACGGGAGCCAATTTCCAGCACATCGATGGGATCGTTGTCACCTTTGCAGCCGGTGTTCGGGTCCAGATGGTCGGGATTTTCCCACGTTTGCGGGAGTGCTCCGTAGTTCCAGATGTATCCGTGGTGCGGGAAGCAGTTGGCAACGAATCGTAGCTTGCCCTTCTTGACGTCTTGCTTGATCGGGTTTAGACCTTCGGCCAGGGAGATTTCCATCTTGGCGTTGGTCCAGCGGGGTACCTCCACAACCATATTGTACACCGTTTTGGAGTCGTTGGCATACAGCGGAATGTCATGCAATGGCGAGACCGACTGGCCATCCTCGGATTCTGAAAGGAAGGGCGTTTAATTTTATTATTCGCTTTGCAGGGAATTATGGTTGGGTACTTGGGGGCAAATAGAAGCTAATCATTAGTCAATTAACTGTATGTTTCGTTAGATTTTTAAAATATAGTAAGTGAAATTTGCGAAATGTGCGAATCTGCTTTAGTAAACAAACATTTAAATCGACGATTTCTCACGAATAAAAGCTATTTTGTTAACTATGATCACAATCGGGTAAAAGAAACCTTTCTCTAAACAACTTAGGTCTGAATTTTTTTTAATTAAGCAATTATTCGCTTAAAAATCGTCCATTGAAATGTTTGTTTACAAAAACAGATTAACCCATTTCGCAAGTTATTATTGTGTATTATTGCCAATACCATAATTTATAAGGAACACCGTGTACCTAAAAACATACGATAATTATGACGCTTGATACACCCGTTGTTTTTTCTGTGACATCAAGGCAACCCATGATTTTTCATCATTTACAGTAAAATAAAATATCGAATCATTCTATGTCCAACCTTCGAATCAAGAAGTTGTTTATTTCTAAGGACTTATCATTTGGCGACGAGAATTAAGAATCCACGAAGATGCCAGGAGGAGATCATTATGAAGATGGAATTCAAGAAGTTATTCTTCAAATGACCCAGCTTCTACAACGGATGGCAGAGCAGCAGCAGAATCCAAAGCATCAATCCCAGGAGCAGATTTTGGAATCACTCTCTTCAAACATTACCGAGTTTGTCTTCGACGAAGAAAACGGAGTTACGTTTGGACGTTCGTTTTGACCGCTATCAAGATCTCTTCGAGAACGATGCCCGCCAGTTTGAAGATACCGCCAAGGTCCGACACTCCTTCGCATAGCCGTTCGTTACCTCAATTACATTCTACCGAAGCTTCCGAAAGATGTCACGTTTGAAGACACCGTTAAGATCCTCAAGAAAATCTTTGGAACTCAAACATCCACATTTCGGAAGCGGTTCCAGTGTCTTCAACTAGTAAAGAGCGAATCTAAAGATATCGTCAGTTATGGTGGAAGCGTAAACCGCGCCAGTGAAGACTTTCAGTTCCAGAACCTCACCTTGGACCATTTCAAGTGCCTCATTTTTGTCAGCGGATTGAAATCTTCAAAATATGCCGACATCCCAGCGAGACTACTTTCAATCCTGGAAAACGAGAAGCCTGAATCACCTGCTACTATTCGTTAATTGACGATTATCAGCCTTGTGAATCTGAAGGAAGATACCAGTATCATCGAACAGCAAACCAGTTTGAAATCAGCAGTTCACGCCGTCAGGGACAGGAAGAATGCAGCGTATCAGCAAAGATTCGGAAACCATGAGAGTAAGAAGACGAAGACACCTTGTTGGCGGTGTGGCCAAATGCATTTTGTGCAGGAATGCTATTTCAACAACCACCTTTGCAAAGACTGCAACCGCGTTGGCCATAAGGAAGGATATTGTTCCTGTCTTAAGAAGTCATCAAATCCAGCCAGCTCAACTCAAGAGAAAAACAAAAAGAAGCGAAAGAAGGGGAAATTCAGTGCTGAAACCAAAGGAGTATTCATTGTCAATCAAATTGAGCACCGTGAAAGAAGACGGAAGTTCGTTACCACGATGATCAACGGAGTTCCAGTCTCTCTTCAACTTGATTCAGCCAGCGACATTTCCATCGTTTCAAAAGCAACTTGGAAGCAATTCGGAAAACCGGAGATGAAACCATCAACAAGTCAAGCAACCAACGCTTCGAGTGATCCACTTTCGCTACTCGGTGAGTTCTATTGTTATATATACATCAAGGGAGAAACCAAACAAGCGCGATGTTTCGTCACTTCCGTGCGCAACCTGAATGTGATGGGTATCGAATGGATTGACCAATTCAAACTCTGGTCGATTCCAATTGATTCCATCTGCAACCAAGTCATGTACTCCAATCAACGAATCGAGCAAGAGATTCAACAACTAAAGATCAAGCACAAAGAAGTCTTCAACGAATCACTTGGATTGTGCAACCGCACGAAGATACAGCTTCATCTCAAGCCTGGATGCAAGCCAGTTTTTTGCCCGAAACGACCTGTACCTTTCCAGTCCGTTCCATTGGTCGACGTTGAACTCAACCGTCTCCAAAGCCTAGGAATCATTACACCTGTAGATTTTTCGGAATGGGCTGCACCGATCGTTGCTGTAAAGAAACCGGATGGCAGAGTTCGTATCTGTGCGGACTATTCAACAGCTCTCAACAACGCACTGGAAGCTACCAACTATCCGCTGCCGATACCAGAAGAAATCTTCGCCCAGCTAGCAGCAAGTCAAGTCTTCAGTGTAATCGACCTGTCCGACGCATATCTACAGTGCGAGGTTACTGAGGAATCGAAAGAACTTCTGACGATCAACACACAAAGAGGTTTGTTTCATTTCAACCGCTCCAGGTGTCAAGTCAGCGCCCGGTGCATTCCAACGGTTGATAGAAAGACGACATTCCTGGAGTACGGCCGTTCATCGACGACATCATCATTTTCGGCAAGGACTGGCAGTCGCATGCTGAATCACCAAACCTGTTGTTGCAGAGATTGAAGGATTGCGGATTTCATCTGAAAATTCAAAAATGTAAGTTTTTCCAAACTGAAGTCCGTTACTTGGGCCACATCGCCGACTGCAGAGGTATCCGTCCTGATCCGGAAAAGCTGAAGACCATTTCAAGCATTCCACCACCGAAAAACGTGTCAGAACTGCGATCATTTCTTGGTGCAGTCAACCACTACGGCAAGTTTGTTCGGAATATTCACGATCTGCGTCATCCTTTGGACCAGCTGTTGCGGAAGGATGTCAAGTGGGAATGGAACGCCGATTGCCAGCGATCTTTTGAAAAATTCAAGGAAGTGCTGAAATCCGACTTGCTTCTAACCCACTACAAACCGGAACTTCCAATCATCGTTGCTGCGGATGCATCCAAAACCGGAATCGGTCCGGAATTTTCCACAAGTTTCCAAACGGTACCATGAAAGCCCTTCAACATGCTTCACGCTCGCTCTCTTCTGCTGAGCAAGCCTATGGACAACCGGAAAAAGAAGCTCTCGCTCTAGTTTACGGTGTAACCAAGTTCACCAAGCTGCTGTTGGGAAGACCATTTACGCTCCAGACGGATCACAAACCTCTTCTGTCAAGTTTCGGTTCAAAGAAAGGCATACCGGTGCACACGGCAAACCGCCTGCAGCGCTGGGCCCTCATCATGCTGAACATGCTATCCCGTCTAATCTATAGAAGACTATATCATCGCTGCAGTTTCGCTAGAAGAAGATAGGGCAAGTATTCTTAACACAACGATAGAAGCTGTTTCTGTGTCGTTCGCAACCCTACAAGAAGCCACAAGCAAGTGCAAAGTTCTCCAACAAGTTAAACGATGCATCCTGGATGGATGGCCAGCTGACTCCAAGCAAGTACTGAAGGATGTTCTGCCGTACTACAATCGACGTGAATCGCTCAGCATTATCAATGACTGTGTTATGTTCAAGGAGAGGGTGATCGTTCCACAAGCCTTCCATCCTTCTTGCTCAATCAGTTCCATCGTGGTCATCCTGGTATGGTACGCATGAAGTCAATTGCTCAAAACTACGTGTACTGGCCCGGTATGGATTGTGAAATCGAAGAATACGTTCGACGCTGCAGTCACTGTGCCACTGCTGCTAATGCTCCAATCAAGGCGGAACCTGTACCATGGCCATACCAGAGAGACCTTGGTCCCACATACACATTGACTACGCCGGACCGGTCGATGGCAACTATTTTTTGTGGTTGTTGATCCTTGGACTCGATGGCCTGAAGTTGTGCTAACCAAGGCAATAACAGCCATGACGACGATCAAGCTTCTCAAGCAGATGTTGTCTACGTTTGGAGTTCCTGAGACTGGCACGCAGTTCACCAGTTTCGACTTTCAAGAGTTCTGTGAATCTTTGAGAAAGTCAAATTCAAACAGTTCAATTTGCTATGTCTAAAATTGACTTTTTCCACATATGTTATGATAACTTCAAGTTTCTAGATTTTATCAACATGAAATTTTGGTCACATAAGGTCTATGCATTGTTTATAGTGTATTTTCAGCTAAAAATATTGATAATTGACAAAGTTACAGAAGGTTGAACATGGCGGTTTTTGGAAGCTAAATTTTGCTCGGCTTTTTTTTGCAACTGAGTGTACATAGTTACGATATGTTTTTAACCATGTTTATCTGGAGTCTTCTGGAATGTCAGCAGATATTATGAAATTATCTGGGATGTTCTGCATCAGCCATACAATTCTAGAGCTTAAAAATTAGGGTCTGAAATTTTAACTGTAGCTTTTCAGGCTACACAAATTTACGATATATATTCAACCATGCTCACTGGATCTTCGGGTAGGGTTCTAGGTCATCCAAACTATTATGCAGTTCAGAACTTAGGATCTATAATTGGTCGGGGTTCTGCCAGATTGCACCAAGCGACATACGCGTCATTTCTCGTAACTGATTCGATACAGTCCTCACCGATTTTTTTTTTTCGGTTCATTAGGATCATTTAAATTGGTTATTGATTACAAATTTAAAGAACCGCTGATCTGGTTTATCTTCAAATTTAAAAGTTCTGTTTGAATATGTCGGACAAAACTGATGATATTCGATAGGCGCTTGGCAGAACCTCGACCAATTTTAACTGAAGGCTGCAAGGTTAATTTAGAATGACCTGTGATATCTTTTGACTTTCCAGAAGGTTCAATGTACATGGTTGAATACATATCGCAACTTTGTACAGTCGAAAATAGTAGATTCTAGGTTTTTAACCCAAGAAAACGTTGGATGACCTAGAACACCTCAGATTATCTCATTTTGTCGGTTCAACTCCCAAAATATTCGAAAACCATGGTTGATTACATATCGTAACTTTGTGTTATCGAAAAAATACAATTACAACGTTTGATACTGTTTTGACATTCTTCCAGTAACCATTTCTTCACCTTTAGTGCGTTTTGTTTACCTCGAGAGGCAATTTGATCTTCAGGAATCTCTTTTCTTAACTTCAACACATTGTAACACTACGGGTGAGAGTTCTTGATGTGTCGCAAACAGTTGGTCAACCCAAATGTTTTCGGACTGGATTTTAATTGTGACCCAGTTACAACTCAGACCCCCTTCCCGAAATGCAGTCCATTTTGCACTTTTTCGGACACATTTTCTTTGTCCTCTTTAACAAATTATGATTCCATTTGTTCAAAACAAAACAACGTAACAAAATGTACAGAGAAAATCATCTTAAAACTCGAACGTGCTGATCGCTCGAATATTCTTTATTCTTTATTTGGAGCAGGGAAAAACCCGTTTGAGTAGAGTTGCAGCTGTGAGCTGTTTCTCAAATGGGCGCAAAAAACCTTCTCTTCTTTTCGTATCAATTTGCTTAAAACTACTTAACGAGATACTGCCGTTATAAGCATAACTGTCCCATGTATATAGGGAATCCCGTGAACATGACGTTATGTATAACGGCAGTATACTTAATAAACTAACTTGAACTAAAAAATAATCTAACGTGTGTTGTTCTGTGGAGCTGCGAGTTGATAGTTCAAATCTCGAGGCGGGCAAGTGGCGCCATCAACATACGATTCACCAAAACTAAAGTAAATTTTAACATGGCAGTTACAGAAATTTACACACGGAGGGCACTCCAGCTTGGATCTCTGTTCTCTGTGTAATAGATTCCAATTCATCCAAAAGCTGCAAACGAAAAGCAATACTTTCCCCTGTATCGGAAACAGGTTGATATTCAGTTTTATTTTGACTACTTTGTGTGGTCCAAATTAGCTTCCATTATATTATTCACATCCGAACAGATATTATGTAAAACACAACACGCTACAATAGTTTTTATGCAATTTTGTATGTACAGTACCAGTTCCTTATTAAAAATACTTCGCCACCTCGTTTTCATCTGACCAAAAACGCACTCAACAATGGTTCGTGCTTTACTGTGGACATTATCAAACCGTTTTTTAAGTACGCCAAGCCTCCTCCCATCAGTTTCCTTAAATGGAGTTACTATAGCAATTGGGTACAGGCTACATGGATAACCACTATCACCCAGTAAGTAGTAACCAGGAGGAGGGTACAATCTCTTGTAATATAGTGAACTATTGTACATTGCTCGCGTATCATGGACACTACCGGGATAACCTATGCATGTCAATGAATTTGTAGTTACTATCACAAACGGCTTGGCAGACCAGTAATTTGATCTATTGTAGTATATCCCGTAGCCTTTGTTTAGTGCATGTCGAGTTACTTCATCACCATTGAGAAATGATGAAGTATTCGGTGTTGTTACAGTTGTCATTGTTTGTTTTGTTGGCAATGAATCAGGTTTAATTGAAAGTTTCCGCTGTTTAAACCCTTTGTGAGCGACAGCACTCTTCAAAGGCGCGCCCCTTTATCAGGCAAAACCGGATTCATTGCAAACAAAATAAACAATAACTCCGATAGTGACGATGCATCAGAACCCTAGTCATAACCAATTCAAACTATAGAACATCAAATAGAAAATAAGAATTCACATAAATGAAGACTAACCATGTTTTCTTTATTCCAAGCTCATCCTCGGTGGCGCAACCCGAGATTGCCACTTTTCACAAGACATAAAATGGAATAAGGCCAATTATACGTTCCTTTGACTACAAAAACAAATATGTTACCTAGTTTGAATTAATTCGGACTAGGGTTTCGGTGGTAGATCTGATACCCCGTAACGCACCACGAAAAGGTAATCTACCAGCGTTACGGGTCATAGAATAACTTAGTTTACGGTTGATATATTGATCATGAAGAGAAGTTGGACATTTAATACGAATGTGGGAACCGTCAATTGCCCCTACAGCCTTGTCGAATATTAGTGTTCCAGAACGGTTGCAACATTTGCATGCAATATTAGTCAATTCCTCTTCATTAGGATATTTGATGATTTGTTTCATTCAAATGTTAACCGTAAAATTAAAAAACTTGTCACTGATTCTCTTTGTGGTGTTTTTAGGGACGTCAAACACTCTGTGGTGTTTTAAGGGACGTCAAAAACACCGTGGTGTTTTTAGGGATGTCAAACAACTCGATGTTCCTGTGGCTAACCAGAAAAAGAAGATAGCAACTTCTATTTCTACTTCCCATCCAAATCGTTTTTCAGGAATCAAGCGACACATTTTCAGGAGCACAGCAGCTGATACCCTTAGATGATCTTTTAAAACATCCGGATTTTTTTTTTTGTCTTGATTATCGAGATTTTCAGCCTCGGGCTGGTTCATCTCCCGTCGTAGTCAGTCAAACACCACTTTTGGGCATTTTCGTAACTTCTCCGGAGGTGAGATTCGAACTCGTGACTTAGGCGTGAGAGGTATGGATGTTAACCAATACGCCGGGGTCGCCCCCACATCCGGATTTAAATTCAATATCTCCTTCATAACCCTGGATCCATGACACTTCATAGCATATCTCATTCCCTTAAAAATAAATTCATTTTAATAACATCAAATTTTCAGTCCAAATATTTAGTCTTACGATTCTTGGAGATGGCAGCATACAATGTGTACACATTTCAGCTGAATTATAATCTGGCTTAAAGAAATAATAATAAATCTCAAAAATTAACGTAGAGATGCATATTTATTCCGACAACATGATGCCTCGAGTTTTTCGCAAAATTTATTTTTTCCAGGACTTCGCGAAATTTCTGATCAACAACTTTCAATTCGCTTGGGAGTTTTCACAAGTGCTAATGTCGCAAACTTAAACAAAGGCTTCTTCCGCCAATTTCTCGGGAATGCTAACTTAATTATAGTAAATTACCACGATGATGGAACAGAAGAGTTCTAGACAAAATAGTCAAAAGGTCGAAAGTAACATTTGTAAACAATGACTTCTAGCGTATTTTTCTGGGATCTGCTTGATCCCACAAACAAAAAAGCACCAGAAACAGGTACAAGGAGTTACAACCTTCCCGTCGGTAGTGAATATAGATGTTAGCCATCTGGCATTTCCAGGAAATTTTCGTTTTAAGTCATTGTTTACAATTCTAGACAAAATCGTCAAATGGTCGAAAGTAACATTTGTAAACAATGACTTAAAACGTAAATTTCCTGGAAATGCCAGCTTGCTAACATCTACATCCACTACCAACGGGAAGGTAATAACTCCTTGTATCTATTTCTGGTGGTATTTTGGTTCGTGGAAGCAGATCCCAGAAAAATACGCTAGAAGTCATTGTTTACAAATGTTACTTTCGACCTTTCGACTATTTTGTCTAGAATTGTTACTGTCGATCTTTTGACGATTTTGTCTAGAGTTCCCCTTTACAATAGAAATGGTAGTTTACTTGAGTGAGTTATGGCTGGCCCACAATTGATACGTTGCGGATACGTTTGCGCGACTTTGACAGTTTTCCCATAGGTTTTCTGTCAAATTTACGTCAACGGAACGCAAACGTATCTATTATGGGTGACGCTTTAGCATTTTCAAGAAATTTGCGGAAGAAACCATTGTTTACGTTTGCGACATTGGCCTTTATGAAAGCTCCATGTCGAATTCCAAATAACTATGCATCTGTCAGCATTTCAAATGGGTCGTATTCATAGTTAAATTTTATCTATTTGAGGGGAAATAACCAAAAGTTAAAAAATTTCGCCAAATCGTTCACGGACCTCAAATTCCGCAGCAAGTGATTGTTTTGCAAAAAAGAATGTACATTTACCACCTCTGGTGTGTAAGTCAACAGAAATAGGAAACGCAAAGGTTACATTTTGGCGACAGATAATAATTAAATAGAAATTATAGCACTCTTCCCTGGCCTAACGAGTGTCAATGTCGATTGCTATCTAATCGAGCAAGGTGATGTCATAGATGTAATTAAAATTTCGTTTACCGAGCCAATGATACCTTCAGAAAGATAATGAGCTATGCACTACCACTGGAAAGACAAGTTTGAAAGCTATTTTCTCGAAGAGCCAATGACTCTTTTAGTAATGTCCATTAACTACGTCAACATTTTCAACTCTACCCCCACCCACACCTTCCATAGTCAAGTCACGTTTTTCTTCTTCTTATGAACATCAAACAGTATACAAAACCCCCTGCCATCTAAAAGCGACGTGGGCGTTTCTAAAAGAAGTGAATTCTTACCTCAGGACAATTGAAGGCTACCTAACGAGGAGCAGATTTTGACTAAAAACTACAAAAACCGAGTTGCTCGGGCAGTAATGTTTAGAATTCTCGACTGCATTAGCATAACAATTCAAAACTAATGCTTGAAAACTCTCAATTCTGGGGCACTATGCTAACACTTTGTACACACTGCACATCAATAAATCAATAATGTTAATGTAGGAAGTAATAAGCTAATGACTTCGTGCACAAATTACGTAACGCATAAAGGGCAGCAGAGGAGTTGAGCAACCGTTACTTATTGTGACATATGGGGGGAGGGTTTTTTTTTAAATCGATATACAACAAAATAACCAATTTAAAAACATAAATAAAAAGTGGATAACCAATTTGGATCAATAAAATTTCCTGTGTGCCAAGCAAAGTTGCAAGAAGCAAGTACAAAACGGTTAATTTGAACTAATTTAGAAGTATGTTCAAAAAATTTGGGAAAACCCCACGTCCAATACGTCATATTAAAGTTTTAAATCCATATTTTGAAGGAAAAATATCGAAACTGAGCCAAAACTGGAACACTGCACCAATTATCGCCATAGTTCTAAATGTTGGTTCCTTTGATGGCCAATCGCATGTGTTTCTTATGGGAGTGGCCATAATAGAAACACATTTATGGCCAACTGGTGCAAGAAATCTGAATTTTTTAAGAAAATGGATTAAGTCTATCTTTTGATTTCCGACCAAACTCTAAAGCTTCGATAAATGGAGACGTACTTTTTAAAAGTGATCTACTAAATGAAAGGTATCTTATGACGATTTGCATCACCAATTGTTAAGCAACGGTCCATAAATCGTACACGCTGAGAAATATATTGTTCTGCATAGATTCAACGAATTTTATTGTTGACTCACGATTTACCTATAATTTTTATTAATTTTGTTAATTCCAAAATCCCATTTTATGCGCTACGTAATTTGTGCATAAAGCCAATGCAGTGTGTAAAAATACGATAGAAGTTCTTGGAAATTGAGGAACGCTCTATTGAGATCTAATCTACTGATAAGAGACACGCTGCACGGAAAAGGGGTATTGTTACGTACATGGTGATAAGGTGTTTCGTGGAAAGGTCACCTCCACTGTTAGAAAAAAAAAAAAAGTGAACACGGAAGCAACTTCGATGCAGACATCATGTTATATAAATTACTATCCAAAACTTGTTCAATAAGAAACGATACTCAAACAGCAATATCTCGAATAGTGCGGTGGGAGGGGGTCGTTCGCGATTACTGTTGTCTCTAAACAACTTTGTATGCAACTTCAATTGTCAGATTTATGCTTCACACTATTAGTAAATAGAAGGCCACTAAGGAACTGCGCTTTTCGGGGGATTATTTTATATACGTCTACTATAAATCTATAAACTTCATTGAGGTTATGCAAATCAATTTGCCACTTCCGCTTATTATGTTGTTAGCAATCAGAAGCAATTTACCTTCCCACTAAACATAAGCAACTTTCACCCCCATCAAATTAAACCATAATTATGGAATCAATTTAGCATGAATGGAGAAAGAAAAACAAAACTACTCACTGAAGAACATCCGATAGTCGGTGGAATTTGGCGCTCCCCGTTCTACGGTGTGGTACTTCTTGGCTCCTCCGGTCATCTTGATGCAAGTAGTTCCCGTGGCTGTTAATACAAAACTTCGACTTCTGCTCCAATTACTTCTACCGTCGATTCTTCGCTCTCCAGCTGCGGAATGGAAACCGGCGACACAGTTTTCAATACGGATAAAACGTGCTGCTGCTCTTCCGAGTTGACACTGCAGTGGCTGCCGCTGCCGAAAATACCGCGTTACAAGTACGACTGCCGTCCGATGGCCAACGCACGATGGAAACATTTTAAAGCACTGTGTTGTTGTGGTCGTAAAGCAGACAGATACGGTACCGAACAAGATTAATATCATGACAGGTACGCGAGTTACGAGTTGTAAGCTGGTGTGTATATGACTGACGACAATCCATTTCATGAAGAGGATTTAGTTTTGAATTATTGGTATCTGCTCTATCCTTCTATAATAAATTTTTGAGTGAGAATAACATTTGATAACGCTACTCTTATCACTCAGCAACGCCAGGTATGTTAAATGTTTAGGAAAAACAACATTATAATAGTCGCTCAACACCAGCATATAACAGATAGTTGTGTACCCTGAGAATATGATCTTTCGCATCGTCAGGGTAGTTAACGTGTAGTGGTGTGATGCCGTATTTGACAGATAACGAAGTAAAAACTCATCCAGAGGTATGCTCATCGAGTTGCACGACCACTGAAAGTTGATCAATATTGAGTAGCATTAATCTCAAAATGGATACATATAAAAACATCATACACGCTAAGACAAGAAAACCAAAAATTCGGCATAATATACCGAAAATCGTACAAAAGTGCACATACTGAAATTATCGGTAAACATGGATTACCGAAATTTCGGTATTGCAGGAAAACCGGGAAAAACATTAATATTTACTTATTTTTGTACGGTAATTTTTACCGAAAATGCTAGCAACTCAATGAGAGCATTTTTATCCAAATTTAGGTCAAATATAACGATAAAATCTGTAAATCCACTTTACTGAAGAACTAAGTAAAATCAAACGTTTTGATTTGGTAAATTATACCGATACTTTAGGTTTTACTACCAAAACCTAATTTTCGGTAAAATTGAAACCGTATTTTCGGTAATCTGATCTTAGCGTGTAGGGTATGGGTCCCTAATAAGCAACGATCGATTACATTTTTTATTTTAACTCAATGTATTTAAGCGGTAAGCGATATTTAGCAAGTTAAACCCTTGCTTAGATACGTTTAGTAAGATAGTTGACAGTAAGTATCATGAAAAGTTACACAACTCGTTCTATAAAGTCCAAAACTTTCAAGGTTAATGGATGTAATATCGGTCTAGGTCCATTTTTTTATTATATAGCTTTCGTGCTATTTTTTTCTCCTGATTTTATGATTAAAGTCATTGCCAGGTGTATTCGCTTTACCCAACATGAAATTACAGAAAAAAAAAAAACTTACCTTAAACTATTTTGAAACACTTAAGAGATTTTCACAATTGAATTATTGGTCCTTCTAAAATAAAATCCTAATGATTCACTCTCCACAGGTTTTGTTCCTTTGGATTGCGTTTAGATGAGCAAATTTCTCGAGAATGCTTACTTAATCATAGTGAATTACTACGATGATTGTACAGAAGAGGAGTCCCTCTTTACAATAGAAGTGGTAGTTTACTGGAGCGAGTTTGCATTTTCAAGAAATTTTCGGAAGAATGAAAACTCCATGTCAACATATTCATTGAAAATTTCACCAATAAAAATATTTTTACTAAGTTATCCATACAACAGGCCATAGTTGAGAACAAAGTAAAAAAAAAATAGGTCCTTAATATTAGATCCTTGTTTAATCATTGTTATTTTAACTGTATGAACAGTTAATTTAAAACGTGTGAATATTGTCTGTACATCTACGATGTATTATTTGGTTTATCGATTCAATTACCCAAAATTTAGATCATTCAAAGATCATGGTGATATTCTGTACAGATTAACCAGTGAGAGCGTGATGTCTAAAAAGTTAAGAAAATCAGAAATTAAACGGAAGCGAACTACCATAAGTTGATTAATTATGTTAGAATTGCTTCGAATTAAATCTGTCATCCTGATAGCAACTAAATTGTGTTAATTATCGCTGAAATAATGACATATTTGGTACATAGGCCGAATGAAGGAGCTAGGCTAACATTACATCCCCTTACCCTATCGAGAGCAAATTTTCAACAGGTCATAACAAAATACACACAAAAAATAATGATTATTAAAATTAGAAAAAAACCATTGCCAAAATTGAAAAGTTGCATTGGTTCTTTTTCGTAAAAAGCGGTTTGCTTTCAAAACAAAAACCTTCAAACCGTCAATTCAAAAATTTCTGCTCTGTACATTTAAAAGTTGAAATTTTCAGAATAAATTGTAGAACTGTCAAATCGAAACCGGCATCGTTGACAACGAAACCAAATTATTTTGATTCCAAGATGAACTTTCGTCCTGAAAGTCTTATGCAATTAAAATAAAATTCTTGGATTGAAATTGAAAAAAAGTTTTAAAATAAAAGAATTTATTTTCAGATTAATTGTAAAATTTTCAAACGGAAACTGTGGCATTGTTTGAAATTGGAGCAAATAATTTTATTGCAAATGAACTTTCGTGATGTTTTCCATCACGGGGGATCCATGTCGGACATTGTCACCCAAATGCACCTAAACAACATCTGCTGCCTGGTAAAAAATTGGGATGATTATTTCAACTAAAAGATCACCATTCATGTAGTAACGTACCCATCCTTCAGACAAAGATTGTTGCTATTATCCAGTTCAAAGTTTCCTTCACTTGTATGTTATGTGACAATGTGATCGGGAGAAAAATTCCAAACGATGAAGACTACGAGGACGATGACTTGCTTTTTGTTGGTGGATTTGACAGTTCTACCATAGACTAACTCTAAGACCAGTAGGTCCCATACAAAAACGATTTTTTTCTTGGCTCAGTCAGTACTAGAACATCGTCCCAAGCTCGGTCCCAAGCTCAATAATGCACCCCTTATAATGAACTCACATGAACACACTCTCAAATACTCTGTCAAAATAACACAGCAAATCAAAACAAAGGCGCAAATATGTATAACAAGGTGCTGGCTTCAAGGTGTAATTCGGACCAAGGGGTTCTACAACAGTGAACCAATTTCAAATCGCTAGTTGCATATTGATTGTTGGTTCTACAATTTTCATGGTAAAAGAACACACTTTTAAATACTGAACCGAAAAAATACACTTTCAAATCAAAAACATAATTTTAGTAGTAGATAATTTTACTTTCAATTTAATGAAAAACAACCACTTTTTAGAAGTAAAGTGCAAAACTTTTAATAAAACAATATTTATTTTTTGTGTGTAGGTAACAATGTAAACAAAAATGAAGTTTTTTTTCACGGAATGATAGCTTGGGTACTCCTCAATATGAATTATACACAACTGTAGTATACAGAGAATGTGTGAAGTAAATGTTTAGATGCTTTGTAGGATTTCAGTATTAATTTAGCTTCCGATTTGAGTGCACTCATTCGATTTAAGCACAATCATTTCAGCGTAAAACGAAATAAAACTTGTAGTAAGCTAAGCAAAATTCGTTGACATGGGAGATCGTTAGTTATACAAACCAGCTAGCTGTGCGGATTCACTTCATTCTTGCAACGAACTTTGATAGCTACGGAGCAGTAGCAGCAGCAACGAACAGTGAATCAACATTATCAAAGATGAAAACGTCGGTCAAGTCACGACAACAATATAACATGATTTTCAGTGAATTGCTGCTATATACTATTTAACAAAATTGCCTGAAGCCACAAACTACTCCATAACGAACTGTTGTCGCATTCGTCGCTTTGTCAGTTTGACTTAAAGGCCAGTATCGACTAAAAAAGTAAAGAGGTTACGGAATTTTGTTCAATATTACCATAGACTAACTCTACACGGTGTTCAATAAGTTCGAATACAAGTTTTCATCATTGCGTAGGTATGCGCCATGTACATATTCTGCATTGGTATTGGTGTCAGCTTTAGCTTCATTCATACGCTACCGAATGTGCGCGGTGTTGACATTGTGTTAGTTGTTGTTCGTTTGTTACGCGCGATGAAAGAGTATCGGGACTTCGTAATTAAGCGTTTTTTGAACGGTGAGCGACCCGGCGATATATTCCGGCTGCTGAAATCGCATGGGGTCAAGCGGAACTTTGTCTACACGACCATCAGGCGATACCGGGAGACGTCCTCGACCAATGACCGTGCGAGATCCGGTCGGCCGCGTTCAGCGAGGACGCCACGGGTCATCAAGATCGTGAGGGAGCGAATTCGGCGCAAAAAGAACCGCTCAATCCGGAAAACGGCTGCAGATCTCAACGTTTCCATTGGAACCGCTCACACCATACTCACCAAGGACCTTGGTTTCAGGCCTTACAAAAACGTAAGGTCCATGGCGTTTCGAGGCTACCAGCAAAAAGCAGTTGGATCGAGCTAAGAGGATCCTCTCCGGCACGCTGGTCAGGAGTTTGTTTTCTCGGACGAGAAACTGTTCGTGCTGCAGCAGCCGCACAGATGTGCAAAATGACCGGGTGTGGGCGCCATCGAGGGACAGCATTCCTGAATCCAATATAAACATCCCTCGGTTCCAAAGTGCCGCGTCGGTGATGGTTTGGGGGGCAGTATGCAAACGTGGTAAGCTACCCTTGGTGTTTATTGAAAAAAACGTCAAAATCAACGCGGCGTACTACAAAACTGAGGTTTTGGAAAAGGTTGTTGCCCCCAGTCTCGGAAGCCTCTACGGCGATGAGCACTACGTGTTCCAGCAGGACGGTGCACCAGCCCATACGGCAAATGTGGTTCAAGCCTGGTGTCGGGACAATTTAACCGACTTTCTGGACAAAACTTTGTGGCCTCCCAGCTCCCCGGACTTGAATCCTCTCGACTTTTTTGTTTGGTCCTATATGATGACGAAGCTGAACGAATATAAGGTCAGCACTTTGGATCATTTCAAGACGTTAATTCTCAAAATCTGGGACGAAATGCCCATGCAGTCCGTGCGTGCCGCCTGCGACGCGTTCGAGAAACGTTTGAAGCTCGTTAAGGAGTACAAAGGGGGGGTAATTCCAAGAGAAATGTTGTAAACGTTCCTTGTAAACATAGCTTTCAATAACATAAATCCAAAAAATAAAAAAACATGTTTTCATTTTTTTAACAAATTTTGAAAGTGTATCCGAACTTATTGAACACCGTGTAAGACCAGTAGGTCCCATACAAAAACGACTTTTTTCTTGGCTCAGTCAGTACTAGAACATCGTCCCAAGCTCGGTCCCAAGCTCAATAATGCACCCCTTATAATGAACTCACATGAACACACTCTCAAATACTCTGTCAAAATAACACAGCAAATCAAAACAAAGGCGCAAATATGTATAACAAGGTGCTGGCTTCAAGGTGTAATTCGGACCAAGGGGTTCTACAACAGTGAACCAATTTCAAATCGCTAGTTACATATTGATTGTTGATATTACCATGCGGAATTTTGACAATTGATCTGCATGGAACGAAATATCACCTTCACTTACGGAATAATCGAGCGGAACATTTTTCCGAAAGTAAAAGTGACAGCTCCCATTAGTTTGCGTGGAAACCTCCCAAATTCCAGTTATATTTTTCGTTCTTTTCAGGTGGATACTGCTGCAGAAATTTAGTTTTGATTTTTTACTTTTCCTTTGCAGTAAACGAAATTTAACATGGGTCTGGGCTCGGGTTTAGGATAGAAAAAGAAATTTCTTTCGAACACGATACCGACCTTAAGCAGTGATAAGCACCCATGTTAATTAAATGTGGAATTATAGCTTCCAGAGCTGAAGAAAAATTTAGTCGTTTTGTTTTTATGAATAACAGTTTTTGAAACAAAACAAAAAGCTTTTAAATGATTACCTGCATTTGTTTTAAAAACATATTTTATAAGCTGTACTATAATTCTTATTACTCTACAGTTATCATTAGGGAGAACCTAAAAGAACAATATGGTATTATTAACAAGTATGTTACTCGAAAATCATCATCATTATACAACACCCAAGCAACCACGAGGCTATAATATCATAGACTAACTCTAAGACCAGTAGGTCCCGAACAAATACGATTTTTTTCTTGGCTCAGTCAGTACTAGAACATCGTCCCAAGCTCGGTCCCAAGCTTAATGATGCGCCCCTAAGACCGCAACTCACACCAATAAACCCGCAAATAGAAAAGCGCAAGAATGCATGGCAAGGTGCAGACTGCAAGGTGGTTTTTGAAACTAGGGGTTCTCCCACAGTAAACCTAGTTCGCTAGTTGCACATTGATTGTTAATAATAGCAATCATATATACTGCCGTTATACGCATAACTGTCCCATGTTCTATGGGATTCCCTATATACATGGGGCAGTTATGCTTATAACGGCAGTATAGGGCATATGCATTACGTCTAGTGCATTATTGAAGTTGTATTAAAGCTGAAAAGGGCCTCACAAGGATCGAACTAATGCTATATCTTTTGTAATGCCATAAGACATTGCTAAAGTAGCATTATTGCATTGGAAATGCATCACTACATTCTTAAAGCTAATCTGACGCTTCATTACTTGACAAACTGTTGAATTTATGCGATCCCCCATTACCGATGTTGTTTTTTGGGTTGAATAAGTTCAATAATATAATGCTTGTGATTACTTGTGGTGTTTGAAAAAGTACAGATAAACTTTGTCGACGGATAGCAAAGTTCAAAGCAACCGTCAGGCGGGTACTGTCAACCGTCAACTGCGAAACAAAGTCATCAAGAACATTAGGGTAAACCCTTACATCTCAGACCACGATTTGGCAAAAAAGTTTCACGCCGCACGCAGTACCGTGCAACGGATTCGTCTCTGAGAAGGCTTCATGTCATACCGTTTTTTCTTAAATTTATTTATTTTCCGTCGGCCTTTTTCCTCACATGGTGACAATCACCGACGCCAGGGAGACGACTCCACCCTACCTAGCGGCCAGATCTTGCAAGCTGTCATTGCAGTAAAACAGTGCTACAGTGGTATGAAACCAATGGGATTCAGTTTCTATCAAAAGAACTCAGTCCACAAAACTGTCTACAGCTCAGACCGGTAGAGAGATTTTGGGCTATTATGAAGAGGAAGCTGGAGGTGAATGGCAGTGTTGCCAGAAACATCAATGGATGGAGAACCAAGTGGAATAAGATTGCCAAAACGATGGATGAGAATAATGTGCACCGGTTGATGAAATGTATTTCGGGAAAAGTCCGCAAATTTCTTCGATATAATTTTTTTTTGTATTTTCCCTCTGAAGTACACATAACTTCGAATATTTAAGTTAAAACAGAATACTATTTTGTTAACGAATATCCGAAATATGCGCAAAGTCTATGTTCCAATTCTAACTGGGCCACTCCTTAGGTGCTTGTGAAAAACATCGTTCCGGCGGAGCAATGCTTGACGCTGGACGGCAAAGACTGGGAGGGGATCTGGTACTTTACCCCCACCAAGGGGGTACGATGTGTACGATGGGAGGTTCTCCCAGCAACTGGTGCAATTCGTGGTTCATTCGCCTCCTCCACGTTCAGCACGCAGCACTTTCCGTTCCGTTGGTCCTCCACTAGCAATGTCCATGTTTCGTGGCCGTAGAGAACTACCGGTCTAATTAATGTCTTGTAGATGGTCAACTTTGTGGTTCGGCGAACTTTGTTCGATCTTAGCGTCTTTCGGCGTCGAAAGTAGGCACGATTGCCAGCCATAATGCGCCTTTTTATTTCTCTGCTGGTGTCGTTATCGGCGGTCACCAATGAGCCCAGATACACGAAATCGTCTACTACCTAGATGGTATCACCGTCGATCTAAACTCGTGCTAGGAGGCTAACATTCTCTTCTCGTGAGCCTCTTCCTTTCATGTATTTTGTTTTCAACGCATTAATCACAATTCCAATCCTACTAGCTTCAGCCTTAAGTCTGATGTACGTGTCCACCATCATTTCAAAGTAACAAGCTACGATATCCACGTCGTCGGTGACGCCAAATAGTTGGACAGACTTCCTGAAGATCGTGCCACTCGTGTCTATCCCAGCTCTTCGAATTACACCCTCCAATGCAATGTTAAACAACAAACACGACAATCCATCACCTTGCCGTAAACCTCTACGAGATTCAAAGGGACTCAAGAACGTCCCTGATACTCGGACGACCCACATCACTCGATCCATCGTTGCTTTGGCCAAGCGCGTCAGTTTTTCCGGAAATCCATCCGAGGTGTCGATCTTCCATCTGACGCTTTTTCCTTCCAAGAATAGAATTTTGCCTGTTCCGTGCCTGTCTTTACCGTTCCACATTTGCTCTCGTACAGTGTTTCAGCCTTCTCGCCCGAGCTGCATTCTTGTCCTCTACTAACTGCTTGCATTCGCCATCAAACCAGTAATTTTTTTTCGATTCGGTGCAGAAGTACCTAGTGTCACTATTGCAGTGCTACCAATGGCGGTTCGAATGTTCCTCCAGCCATCCTCGAGAGTAGCTGCGTCAAGCTGCTCTTCCGTTTGTAGGGCTGCTTCTAGCTGTTGCGCGTATTCCTGGGCAACTCCGGTTTCCCGTAGTAGCTCAATGTTAGGTCGTGGCGTCCGAATTCAATGCGTGTTGTACACCGTCAAGAGTATTGAGGACATACAAACGTTGATGATGTCGGAGTAGAAATTCCCGTCGATTAGAACAGCGTCGATTTGATTCTCTGTTCGTTGGTTAGGTGATATCTTAGTGGCTTTGTGGATGTCTTTACGGGAGAAGAAGGTACTTCGAACTGCTAAACCACGGAAGGCCGCAAAGTTCAAGCATCGTTGGCCGTTATCGTTCGATACGGTATGCAGGCTGTTAGGCCCTATTACCGGTCTATAGCCTCCCGAACGTGCATGTCACCATTGACGACTTTTACGTCATACACTTGCTCTAGCTGTGCGTAGAACGCTTCTTCTTCGTCATCAGGTCTCCCTTAGTGTGGGCAGTGATGATGCTGTAGTTGAACAAACGACCCATGATCCTCAGCTTGCACATTCTCGCATCAATTGGCGACAATCCAATCACGCGTTGACGCATTTTGCCCAGCACTACAGAGCCGGTGCCCAGCGTTTGTGGTTCCACAGCTCTGGTTGAAGTTCTTACGTGGTTGAAGTTCGTCGTAGATCATTCTATCGCAGCCAGAGAAGCAGAGCGATTTACAGTTCCATGTTCCGAGTTTCCAATCGTAGTCTTTAATTCGTCGTCTAGGTCTTTACCGATTATTCCGGTCCGTATTAACTTCTGTATTATTTGTAACATTGATTTTATAAGGGCGGCTTGTTGGGCGTTCCCCAGCCCCCTGTCTCGCCGGGGAACCATCGTGCACAGCACTGTTTAGAGTCCCACGCTGGCACAAGGACGATGATCAGCCGCTCTTTACATGGAGAACAGACGCTGTTTTGAGCAGCCCCTAACAGGAGAACAGACGTTCAGATAGACTGCACCCTTTGAAGAGGGCAGCCCCCCCTTCCCTGTCAGCATATGACCAAGGTCCCGCAGGGGTTGGTTACCCGATCTTTCCTATGGTTACTCATACCCCAGTCGGCACCACAGGGAGGTAGGGATAGGAGTGACTGGATAAGAGGCTAAGGATCGCAGTACGATCTATTTTATACCTGCAGGTACGCGATGTACCAATGGTACGCATTGTCCAGTCATTTACCAACCAAAACATCTTCTTGTAACTACAACTATTTTATTTTATTTTACTAGAAATGATGGCAAAAAGCAAACATAACCCCGGAACAATAATGGGCCTAATTTGAGCATTCGATCTTGCATCCTAGACACAGGTTCTGCTTCGTTTTTTTTTCTGTTATTCATAACTTAGGGACATTCTTTCTGATCAAGTCGATCCTAGTTTCCATTTCGTGTTTGGACTAGTGTTCGTTTAATCTCCAATAAGTTCCACTGTTTTTGTAAAATATCACTTGCTTGCGCTCCGGTAACTAACATCGATCCATAAATTATTTAATATTAATTAATAAGTTAATGAACAATTTGCTGCATCTTCGCTAACCCTAACCTAGAACCTAGAAGTAGACAATTGAAGTAGATATCGATAGACAGAGATAAAGATGATTGAGAGCTGTGACCGAGCGCTGGGCTCAAGTGACGACTGTGAATGATAGAGACAGAGAGCGAGCTTGGGTAGATGTTTGCTTCTCAACCCAACATCAGTAGATTTGCAACTATGGCGGTCAGTATTGGGACGATGATGCGACAGTTCAACGCAACAGGAGCCGCAGATCCGTAGTGGTCCGAATCGGGAATGTTTCGCGTTTTGTTCATCATCCAGTAGAAGGCTTCCATCTTCTGTTTGCGTTTGAGTTCATCACCCACCAGCTGCCGGATGCGGGCGTTGTACTCGTTGATCCATTTGATCTGTATTGGCGGAAGGTGGGCTTACGTATATTTTATCAGATTTTTAGGTTAGGACTAAGTTACCTCCGGAGCGCTCAGCAGTGAACGATCGATCATTTTTGGTTCAAAAGGTACCAAAGTTATATCCTGGAATGAGAGAAATTTGTTTCCCGAGGGATGAACTTTTCCAGTGTCTTGTACCTCCAAGACGTTCTCCAGTCGTACTCCGAACTCTCCTCTCTTGTAGTAGCCCGGTTCTGGAAAAAATTGTGATTGGTCAAATTTTCGTTTAAATATTGTACAACTCACCGTTCGAGAAAAAGTATCCATCTTTGAAACTGTATCGTTGCTTGGTTGTGTAAGCAACGCTAATTGGAGCTGTAACAAACTTGAGAATTGGTCATCATGAATAGAAACTATGTAATCGAACTTACATTCATGTACGGAAAGATATGACCCAATGCCGTGTCCGGTCCCGTGAGGATAATCATTCATATCTCCCCACACTGGTCCCCTCGCCAAAGCATCAAGTTCGGCTGGTTTGAGATTTTCCGGGAACGTCAGAACCGATAGTCGTATCATTCCAATAAGTACATTCGTATAAGCCCTGACTTGCTCCGGAGATGGTTCTCCGAGGTGAATCGTCCGACTGACATCGGTGGTTCCATCATGGTACTGCCCACCGGAATCAATCAGCAGTGTGCCATATTCAGTAATTTCGAAGTTCGTTCGATTGCTGGGTGTGTAGTGCGGTATGGCACTGTGAGAACCGAATGCGACAATAGTCCTGAATGAAGGGCCTTCTGACTGGTCCTGAATCTTGCGTCGACGGTCGACCTCTTGAGCTAGGGACAGTTCCGTGAAGTGGTCACCAGCTACGAACTAGTACAAGGATAACTGTAAGAAGATAGACCATAACAGACGTAAACATAAGACAAATTTACCCGCTCTTCTAGATAGCTCAAGACTTCACACATGGCGACTCCATCACGGATGTGAGCTCTCTTCATGCCTTGCTTCTCGACCTCGTTTTTCTGTGCTCGGAGGAAGATGATCGGTGAAGGTCTGTCAAACACCTGTTCTCGAGGGACAACGGAGTGAATCGCTTCGGAAGCTCCCATGTCGAATACCACTGCCGCAGGAACGAGGATGCGCTTCCATTGTTGTGACAAAGTTCTCATGTCTCGAAGCACATCTTGGTAGTCCTTGATTCTAGAACAGATAGATCCAGTTGAAGGTAACGTTGATTTGCAAATGGCGATGAATGCTACTTACTGAACACAGTACTCGTTATGGCAACTGTGGGACTTCAGGTGGTTCATAAGACCCATGTTTTTGTGAGTTTTGTTTGTGTATAGAATGATCTCCCGATTGCTGACTAAGAGGTATGCTTTGAATACCGGCGTGTAGAGAATATCACTTCCCCGTAGATTTAAAATGTAGGCAACTTCGGTTAAGGAAGTAACGATCATAGCGTCACACCTCATGGCAGTTAAATTGGACCGAAGTTTGTTGACTTTGCTTTCCCAGTGCTCTCCGGCAAATCGTACCGGTTGAACTTTGATTGAATTTGATTTTGGGGCAGGCCGTTGAGATCCCCATACCAGATCCACCAAATTGCGGTGAATCTTTATCAATTTGATGAAATCTGAGTTCAGTTGGCGCTCTAAATTAACCCACAGCGAATGTGGAACCAGTTGAGGATCGGTTCCTACCCGCGATTCTGGAGCAAGCTCACTCTGTAATTGTTAGTCAAATTAATTCTTGTGTTCAAACATACCGCACCATACTTACCGAAATCCACTCGGTGATCGTGGGATGCTCACCGCTTCGGAAGATCCTCCAATCACAATTGAGTTCATGGTCAGCTTGGTCGTAGAACCTCGCGTCCACCCACAGGGCTGCAGACTTAGTGGTTACAACGGCTTCACCCGTTGTTCCAGAAAACCCAGTTAAGAACTTCAACCGCTCATCCGATTCCATCAATTGTTCAGACATGTGTTCATCATAGGACGTCACCAAATATGCATCCAGTTCAGTGCTTTGGGTTGATGCCCTGGTGCGCATCTCGTTACGCAACGCCGTTAACCGTTGATGTAATGCTTTCTCGTGACCATCGTATACCTATTTGAGTGAATAACGAACAAAGACCCTTCAATAAAAGACGCATCCTGTGGCGCTTTAATGTTACCTGTATACGATCTCGATTTAGACATTTGGCTCTTCGCATCGATCCTCCACCCTGTTGATTGTTGATAGCGGCTGTTATTGCTGGGATCGTTGCCAAAAGCGTTGACGCTGAAAATTAGAAAAACGAAAAAGGGAGGACATCACTCTATTAGTCATCGCTTCAGTGCATCGCATCGGCGTGGTTGCAATGTTTACAAACATTGCGGCAAAATTATAATCGTTACGAGATTTGAATAGCAATAAGCCGTACATCTCCATATGTGATGCGCAGAGAAAAACGTAGAGCACGTGCCGTGCCTGGCAACACAGTGATTGCTTTGATTGGTTGGTGTGAAGTCGACATCGTTGGGCGTAGTAGTTGAGCGTGAATTTTAAAGCTGATCGCCGTAGGGGTCTATCAATGGTCGAACAAAGGAGCAATCAAACCAGAACAAGCTCATTCTTGGACCACCCCTCGTCCAAAAGCGACCATATAAATCACGGCAAATGCAGGAAAACGAACAAGAGAAGCAGAATCTTTTCTACGTTAGGGAAATCTGTTCTAAGATCAATGTCACGATGCATCGTTGGAATTTGGCGTTTTTACGGAACATGTGGCTGGGAGTTTTGCGGAATACAAATCGTTGTCGTTGTCGTAGAATTCGCGATGTGTTTATTTTCGCTTTTCATCGTGCAATATTTTGTTGTGTGGAGACTGAACAAGCCGTGATCGCTTGAGAATGTTAAATGCATTTCTCGGTTGATGCATGGTTATCATAACAACAAGGTGACAACAAGCGGAATATCCCACAAATTTAAACGTTATGATCAGTTACTGTCATCATCATTGTCAAGTGATGATTTGTTTTAAATATGCGACAGAGTAGGTCGAGCGCATTTCGAGACCACGTGTTCCACATTTCTGCTCTTTCGACAGATGGGTAGGAACTGCAAGCAGCGACCATGAGCAGATATTAATTGAGCTGTGAGTGACGTTCTCTCCCTTTCCCTCCTGTTTATCAACACGACCGCTTCATTTGAATCACTGGAGCCACTCAATTTAGAGAAAATTCGGATCAAAATTTTAAAAAAATCTTTCATCTGATTCATGTTGACGGTTCTGATTTCTCGACTAGTCAATCCAAAAAAGATTTACTCAAATTTGAGTGACTACACTCCAAATTGAGTCAAAGTGAACGGATGTGAAGATGCTCAGTTATAGTGGGAAACAATTTCAACATTTGAATATTGAAATTATTGGACAGATGCTTGCCCGCCAAGGTGGCGGATTCGTTCCTGCCTTGACCTACCCCGCATTGGGGATGTAAGGCAAAAGAATGTGTGTTTGGTCCGAGTACTATGCCACATATTCAAATACTTTTATTCAATATTTCACAGCCTGCCGTACGCTGATTGAACTAGGGTAGGTGTACCAATAGCACCGACAAACTGATATGAATACAATAGCAAATGTCTTAAAATTTCTGTTCAAATCATATTGCTGACATCTATCTTCGTGTTCGCTGAAAACGTTTATTGAAGCCACGAACACGCTTGGGAACTTGATAACAAGGTTCACGTCTGAGCAATTCTGGACACATTTATTTTATCTTGACAAAACGATTCTATACACGCAACAAAAAACCGCTAGAAACTAGCGTTTGATTTTACCATGCCTGTGATAAAGATCAACCATGGTGCGGTTGATATCAATATGAGGTCAAGCATGGGAAAAATCGGTTCACTTAGCGCTAATTTTCACTCACACGCATAAACATTCAGAAGTGAGCGTTACCACGTTTAAATTATTCCGATTCTGTTCATTACTATTCTGCTTTCATTCTATTCGTAGAAAACAGAATTGAGCAAAACTGGCAGCTGATCGTACAGTGAATGAATCGGACGGTAGCAGTGTGGACGATTTCTCATTGCCTATTTTTTACCCGCTCAATCATTAACGATTGCATTCAGTTGGATTCAGCTGAGCGAGATTGATTGAATCACACTCATTTCTTCAAATCATACCTTAAACATCTTCTAACATTTCAAATAATGATCTAACATGATGTTAAACAATCTAATGCAACATAAAAACATAAAGCGTCATTTTAAACCGGATCTCTGCTCTGATCCTTCCAGCTGATTGCATTCACTGAGTCAAAATAATCTCATTCGGTGTATTCAAATCGCTTGCGTTCAGTGGCAACGCATTCATTCAATATAACGTCTAGCTGAAAATTTGTTTCGCATGATTCTGTTTTGCTCGTTTATTCTTTCTACAATGTTCGTTTTCGAGGATTCGTGTAAAATCGTTTGATAGGAAACATCACACTCATACACTATTCTGTTAGCAACCGAGGGTTGCTATTTTAAATCAGTGGTGCTCATGCGAGTGAATGAGTTTTCCCATGCAATATGAGGTCTGTCAAATATACCACAAAAGTTGAAGGTTTTACCATAAACGTAGTAAATTTTACTGAAATTTCATGGTAGTTTTAAAGAAAGGCGTAGTCGGGTAAAATGATAGTTTCTACTACAAGATTTTTTCCCGTGTAGGTTTTGATACATGCATGGAAGAAACAAAGTACCCAAAATTAAGAATTAAGTTCATTTCACCCAACTCTGGACTTCCGTGCGGGAAGCCAAATTTGAGTATATGCCATAGTACTCAAATTTGAATAACTTTATCCAAAGTTTATGGTGGCTAAATTTAACCTAATGCAATAAAACTTGTAAAAACCCAAAAATGCCCGTAAAAAAAATTCTCATAGATTTACAATTAAATGTATTGTAACCATACGATAGAATCAATCGTATGTAAAACTGACTATATTGTTCATGACGATAAGATGACAATAAAAGTTATTGTTTCCACAATAGAATCTAATGTAAATTGCGTCATCGACAATAGACTCAGGGGGTTGTTATGTATCTTAACTATAGAAAAAATCGTTTTTCTCCGAACAAATTTGAGTCAATTACTATTGATTTTATTGTTTCACATTTGTTGAAAATTCTAGCTTATAGGGTGAATAGTAGATCTATTGTAATTACAATATTCATTTTTCTTTTACCTGATACATGAACAATAAGATTCATTGTCGGCAATAGATTTAAATGTTACTTTATATTATTTTATTGTAATTGTATGGTTATTTTTATCCGGGTGAGCACTTTTCCGCACGGTTAGTTAGCAAATGTTATACAACATTTAAAATAAAGGGCCTTTCTCGTGATGATAGAAAAAAAACATAAATTTACTTGATATTTTTATGGATTTTGTTTGTTTCTTAATTTCCGTGATTTTTAACATTAACGGCTATGATGTAGAAGGTTGTTCGCTCATCACCATGAGGCACCAAGAGTGAACAACAATGTTTTTGGCTAGAATGAAAGATATGAAGAGAAAGTTTTGATAGTTCCGCTAGTGTGCGGCAGGATTGGAAATGTAACAGATGTTTTTTTTTTATGAAAATTGAGCGAAAAGGGCATGTATACGGTGGTACTCGAACCAACGACATTTTTGCCTAACATCCCACTGCGGGGTAGGTTAAAGCACGGACTAAGTCCGCCACTTCAACAGGCAAAAACACAATAGATCGCTAGAATAACTATACAAGCCACAGTGGTACATGAGCGTCTTCCAACCGGACATTTTTGCCTGTTGAAGTGGCGGACTTAGTCCGTGCTTTAACCTACCCCGCAGTGGGATGTTAGGCAAAAATGTCGTTGGTTCGAGTACCACCGTATACATGCCCTTTTCGCTCAATTTTCATAAAAAAAAAACATCTGTTACATTTCCAAGCCTGCCGCACACTAGCGGAACTATCAAAACTTTCTCTTCATATCTTTCATTCTAGCCAAAAACATTGTTGTTTACTCTTGGTGCCTCATGGTGATGAGCGAACATCTCCTTCTACATCATAATCGTTACTCCTCGCACGGAGTATATATAACATAACAATTAATGTATATTAACGGCTAGTTTAGTACCGTAACATATCAATGGTTTTTCGGTTTTTAAATATAATATACTTCAAATTATAAGAGTATGCAAATGACTTCCATTTTTACTCAAAAATGAGTTATCAATGAAGTACTCACCCATTGCGTAATCTTTACCTAATGTGCAGAATCAAATTTACCCATCTCTCCAGTTCAACAACAGTACTCAATTTAAAGTGTAAAAACACTCAATTTTGGGTACTTTGTTTCTTCCGTGTGGGATCGCTGTACATTTGAATCCGTCGTTATGGTTATGGATTCTTGGTCAATAGTGAAGACTGAGTTTCATGTCGGTTTGTGGGTGGCAATAGTGGCGCATTTAATCATCCAGCTCGAGGTTTAAGGTCATTATCAAGACAAATTTTGAAACAATATTCATGTAATACCACAATTTAAGGTTGAGATATCTCATATGTTGCGAAAACTAACCTATTTTTATTAGTTAAGAGGAAAAACATTCGAAAAATACTGGTTTTTACTTAGTTCATCAACTATAGTGGTAATTTGGTTCCAATAACGGTGGCATCTATAGTGGAGGTGATTAAGAAAAAGTTAAGTATCTTGCAGTAAAATCTTGTGCAAACTAATTTATTTAAGTTTAATTCAAATAAGGGACCGTTCATAAATCATGTAAAATTAAGTACGAGAGGAGGCTGATAGGCATGACTTGGTCAAGGTCTAAATTGAAAAAAATGTACGTGGAAAAGCAAACAAGGGGGAAGGGGTGAACATTTTCCATGCCCCCTCCCCATGTACTGTCTTGGAGGTTTATGAATAGTCGTTTTACAGTATTAAGGAGTGTATCGAATATAAGCTATCCACATACATTTGCGTTGTACGCATGTATTTGTGATGGTTTTTTTATGCTCTGAACACTGCATGCTGTGCGTTTGACTGTCAGCTTTCTTTTGTTTACTTATTTGTGCGGTTCAAATTCTGCGTTTTCAAAATGTCGCGTATTGAAAAGGAAGTGAAAATTAAGGCTATGGACACATGGCTAAGTGAGAAGGGTATAACTATGCGAAAATTGGCGAAGCGGTTTGGAATTCATCATGCGAGTGTTAAAACCATCATTAATAAGTTTGGGGAACACTATTCTTTGGATGAGCTCCTAGGAAGAGGCAGAATACCCGGTTCTTCCAACCCGAAACTGGAGCAGAAAGTGGTATCTCTAATCATGAAGAACAAATCAATGTCAATACGTGATTTGGCCAAAAAGGCAGGAACGATTGTCGGAATGATCCAGCGTATCAAGAGACGAAACCACCTGAAGACCTACAAGAAGCAGAAAATCTCGAAACAAAGTGCAGAACAGAAGAAGCGAGCAGCAACAAGGGCCCGGAAATTGTATTCGCGTCTTTTGCAGCGTCCGGATGCATGCGTTTTGTTGGACGATGAGACCTATGTAAGGAGGACTCAAAACCCTTCCAGGTCCACAATACTTTACTGCCGTCGTTGGGGAGGATGTGAGCGATGCGGACAGGTCGATTCAAGTGGAGAAATTCGGTCGAAAGGTACTGGTATGGCAAGCAATATGTTCCTGTGGTTTGAAGTCAACCATTTTTTACACTACCGGAACTATAAATGCGGAAATCTATCGATCTGAGTGTCTCCAGAAGAGATTGTTGCCTTTATATAAGAAGCATAGTACACCTCCACTGTTTTTGTCGCAATTAGCGTCGGCTCACTATGCCAAAACCACTCTCAATTGGCTTGCGGAAAAGGGTATGGATTTCGTTGAGAAAAATATCAATCCACCACATTGCCCTCAGCTTCGACCCATCGAACGTTACTGGGCAATCGTGAAGAGGGTCTTCAAGAATACTGATAAGGCAGCTGGGAGCATGCAGGAGTTCAAAAAAATTTGGGCTCAAGCGTTCAAAAAATGCGATGCAACACTTGTCCGGAACTTGATGAAGAGCATTCGATCCAAAGTTCGAAAATTCGTGAAGGAATAACTTAAATTTCATCCGGTCTTCATTATGTTCAAGTTTAACCTCGTACAATAAAGGATCAATTTTTTGTATGAATAAAATATCGGTTTTCAACATAATTTGAAAGAAAGTTTGTGGATAGCTTATTTTCGATACACTCCTTACACCGATTCGTTCTAAGACTTTCATTGAAACATCTACCTGGTTTTGAAAATAAATGTACAAACAATAAGCAGTGAGGTCTGTATCCGCAATAATCCGGACACCTCAAAACATGAATAAAACATAAATTTCGCATTATATTTCCGTCGTAGTTGTTTATTTCCGATTCATGGGATGTGTTTTAACAATTCATGAAGACAAAACATAGTTATTCGGTATTTGCATAAAATTTTCGAACTTTGCGCTTAACTCCTTCCATTAGGGTTTGTATAGACTCTTCAGAAAGCGTTGAAGCCGTCTTTGTCCAAATATGCTGGAAGTGTTTGATGTCTTTGATTCCTTGCTTCTTTCCAGAAAGCTTCCACTTCATCAGAGCCCAATATCTCTCGGATGGTCGTAGCTCTTGGCAATTTGGCGGGTTTGAGGTTTTTGGTACAATGTTCAGCATAGTGGCATGATGCCAAATCGGACCAGAACAAAGGTTTTTTTTGTGACTTTTGATAAAGGGTAGCAATCGCTCCTGCAGACACTCTTTCTGATAGATCTCCTTGTTGATTGTGCCTGTAGTGACGAAAGATTTACTCTTTTTGCCACACGTGCAAATTGCTTGCCACACAAGATATTTTTGGGAAATTTCGATGCCTTCTTTGTTCTAAAATGCTCAGCTGTAGCATTTCTGACCATAGCAGAATAAAAAGCCAGCCCTGGAAGCTGCTTGAAATCCTTCAGGACATAAGTTTCATCGTCTATAACAACGCATAAAAACTTCGTCAAATATTTGCAGTACAAGCGCCGAGCCCATGATTTTGCTGCCAAGTTCTGTTTTTCGTTGCGATTTGGAACTGTTTTTACTTTATACGACTTAAGTCTCAAACGTTGTTTTGATTTTTGGACAAAACCAGGCGACATCCCTATTTTAAGAGCCACCGTTCGAATGCAGAGATTTGAGTTTTTCGTTAATATCCTTTTCACCTTTCGGTCCATGACAGGATCTGCAATCGGTCCAATGTTTTTGTCACTTTTCGGTTTCCTCTTCACCGTCAAACGTTCCGAAAATGATTTGAGCACATCGTGAACAGTGGCTTTAGGCAAATCCAATGTTTTTGTAAGGTCCCGTATTGACAAGTCAGGATTTGCCGTACGCCCGTACAAAATTCGCTCGCGCACTTGTTTTCCATTCTTCGCCATCTTGAATACTAAACATGAAATGTAAACATCAATCATAGTCTTCTTCATCATAGACTCTCAGCTATACCACAGTGAAATTTCATTCCTACGTGCAATATTTCAAAAGTTTCAATGATTTGAAGGTGTCCGGATTAATGTGAATACAGATTTTATTATGGCAAATCGAAGAACGATTGATGTTTCATTATTCAATAACTGTGCTTTACACATCCATTTGAATATAAATTCAATGCATTAGAAAGGTTTATGAGCCTCTGGCTGCAAGAAAAACTTCATGTCATAAAAAAACAATGTAGAATATGAACTTCACATTCATCAACTTAATTTTGGTACTTCAGTTTCATTGCCTCAAGTAACTCCTTCTTCTGCTGTTTCTGTTGATTAACTTCCGTTAGCTCGTCTTACTGTTGCGTCTCCTTTTTCTTCTTACGCTGTTCAATTTTTTCCTGTTTTTGCATTCGAAGTTTTTCCTTCTCATTTTTCCATTGCACAGTTTCTTCTCGTTTTTGCTTCCGGATTTCCGCTTTTTCATTTTCAGCATTTTGTTCCACAGAACCGTTTTCCAGAACTCTAGAGGCTCACTAGCATACGTTTTAGCAAACTTGAGCCGGTTGGCTTTGTTTGTCTTGCTGATAAATAAGCGCTTCCGGGCAACTTTTCTAATCAACCCAGAGCAGTTAAACGAAACATCCAAAGCTGAGAAAAGCTTCAGCGACAATAACTCGGTTGAAAAGGTTCTCGGGATGTGGTGGAAAAACCATAATCAATGTACGCAGGACTTCTCGCTTCGTTGGTCGACGCTCTCCAGATAGAAGCATCTTGTCCATTCATCTTGAGATCTTGATCGTAAAATGATCTAAAGATGAATTCCACCACATCCCGAAAACCTTTTCAGCCGAGCCTTTGTCGCTGAAACTTTTCTCAGCTTTAAAGTTTCGTTTAGCTGCTCCAACACTGCAGGAGAATTGCTTTCCCAGTTGCGAATTTCAAACCCGGCCGAATCATATATCTTTCGAACGTCTTGTATGGGTTGAATTGCGTCGTCTTCGTGCTCCACACTCAGGAGCATATCGTCGACTTAATGTCGTTTGACAATCGTTTCTACGGCAGCTGGATGCTGCAGCTGAAATTTGCTTGCGTGCAGGTTCTTTACATACTGCGCCGTACTCGGTGAGCAACAGGCTCCAAACGTGATAACCTGTACGACGTACATGCTTGGATCAGTGTCCACCGTTTTATCCTTCTAGAGGAAGCGCTGACAGTGTGGGTCGACCTATCGGATTTGGACTTGGAGGTAAATTTCTCGAATGTCACCGCAGACTGCAATCGTGTATTCTCGAAATTGGAATAGCATAGATAGCAGTGAAGTGAGCATGTCCGGGCCATTCAGAAGGACCTTGTTCATGGAAACTAGATGGGAAGTTGCTGCAACGTCCCACACAAGCTTGGTTTTTCCAGGTTTGTTAGGATTTACTACCGGAAATATTGGTAATAATAGTATCCACACACGTGGATATTCCGCTTGAACCTCTTTAGCGATATGGTTTTCGACCTGCGCTCCTACGAAGACTACTAGCTGCTGGTAGTTTTTCCCTCTCCGATCTAAGCATTCCCATCTTTTTAGCACAATTGCTTTGCTGTCTGGAAGTCAAACGTTATCGTATTTCCAGAAAAGTCCGGATTCGTACCATCCGTTCCGATACTTCGTAAGTGATTCCAGCAGCAACTGGGCCCTTTGGTCGTCTTGCGACTGGAGCAGTTTATCCGGTTTCACGATTTCGATGCTATCAAGCTGAAAGTAACTCTTCACTGCTTAATGAAGGTCTTTCCCGGAATATTGATTACACCGGCATATTTCAAGGGAATGGAAATTTACAGAATGAGTTGTCCTATCATCTTCCGAACAGCTCCCGTAGATAGTCCATCCAGTATACTCACACTTTGTGAAGAGTGCTCCAAACGCTGTGAACCTCTGGTCCATTTCAAACACAGGGATGTTCTTGGTCCTTTAACATCTGGTTCGTCAGCCAGACTTTGCTCCATGATGGAAAGTTCGGGCTTATCGTCGATAAACGTGTAGGTTCGCTCGGTTTTTGATGATCCGTAGAGGACAACTAGAAGGATTCGGAAGAGGAGTTTTGATTGGCCTTGATGAATATTACAGCTCCACTGGGTTGTTTCAACATGAACCGTTGAATTAGTTGCTGCCGTTGGCGATATGTTGGATTGCTGTCTTTCGGCAGTGTGGAGAAGAGAGTGATGAAGATATGAGCATCCGTTCATACTACAAGGCCTCTGTTGTCGGCATGAACCAATGTGTTTGCGCAGGCATTTCCGACACAGTTTACATTCGCGAACAGTGGCCCACCTTGAATCAGTGCTGAATTCAGCAAAGCGCTGACACTTTGTGACGGTTTGGCATCCGCCTTTACAAATCAGGCACAATCTTTCCGGTTCCTTGAGGAATACATGTTTTGCATTTGATGACACCACTTTGAGCTTACGATCACATGATTCACCTTTCACGTGTACGTTCAGGAAACCATCTTTCCTGTTGGGCGCAGCTTCGAGTCTGAACTAGCCGAAGCCATTACTGCACTAGCATCTTCGGCCGTTGAGTACATCCAGGTGCTGAAGTCGGTCGTGTTGGGGTTTGGGGTATTCCTGGAGTACTGGAGTTTCATCACCGACGGACTGCATCGGTTGAGACATCGGATCGAAATTATAGCTCCATTGGAGTCAATTGCTGCACTGGAACGAACTGATCTGTTGGCACCAGTGTCTCCCTGAAGCTATGGAGGTAGCAGCGGTTGCACCTGCTGATTGGTGACATATGGATGTTTCACGTTCTGGACGTTTTGTCCTGTCGGTGGCAGTGGTAGTTAACTCTGTTGATGCACGGATTGATCGATATCTTGTCCGATGTTCCGAGCGGATTGCTCAGCAGGCCGTCGCGCGTTATTTACCACGGGCATAACTACCTCATCAACCGCAAGTCCGAAATCAGCTACGACTCCAAAACGATTTGTATTGGCCATCCGCTGCTCGATCTTCGATGCTTGGTCAATTATCGACACTCTGTCACTCATAACTGTTGACGACTCACTGCCATATTCTAGAAGAGATTTTCTTCTCCAGGAACTGCTGTGCTAGTTTCTTCTCCTCTTAGATTTTCTGCAACTGCAATTTCAAGCTTCTCCTTGCCTCACTATCGAATCTCCGAATTTAATGAGGGGTCAGCAGAGGGAGGAACGGTATCGCGCATTAAACGCACACATTTGGCGTAGTTCCAACTGTTGTTCTCAATTTCCTTAGTAATTAGTCTCCAGTGGGTTCATACCATTTTTGGATCCGGCTTTGGAATGTTTGAACTTCATCCATGGCATTTCTCAATTCGGTAGAAGAATTTAAAAAAAAAATGTTGGGAAAGTAGCTGCGAAGGTCACAAGAATTAGCAGAATTTATCAGCTTTATTGCAGAGAGAGTTATAAAGTCCTACAGAAGTACACAAATTAAATTTTAGGCAATCTAACTTTTTTTTTTTCAATAAAAACATACTTTTAGTCATACGCTATACTCCTGGCCATATCAGACGTTTTTTTAGCATCCCTAGTGTACGTGAAACTGCAGCCGTTTTATATGCAAATAACGATATAGTTGAAAGAAGTAGATGCTGGTAATTGTTCTCACTACTTTCTGGATAAATTTTAGCTATTGCAAAGGAGAATCATATCATAGTATCATATCTAATGGAAAACAAATTCATGTCTAAATTGAGGATATTTTCTCATCTTACGAGTACTATATTTATGGCTTACCAACTAATTTAAGTACAACCACTAGTTAGGTGTAGGTTTATGAGTTCAATTTAGTTTGATTTAAGGTCATTTAAGCACTAATTTTAAGAAACTAATTCAACAGCACCACAACTTTGTTGTAGGTACAACTTGGGCGTTTTTGCAAAATCATCTCTTCGTGACAGATTACAACTGTTGATCGATGACTGGTCGTGTAAAGCAATGGTAGCCTGCCTGGGTAGCACGATGGAAGGCGAAACTCAACGGGTTCGCTGATCGACGGGCGCATTTACACTTGGATTTGGAGCAAAATCACAGCAAATCATGAAATTCTGTGAGATCGTATAAATTTTGTCTATGGAATTGCTGCAATTTCAGTGCGTAGCAATCTAAATCCAGCATCCGGATGCCGTGATCTACTGCACTTTTCATATGGCCAGGATCACGAGATATTCCATGTTGGAATCAATTGATACAAAAATTTTGCATGCCAACTAGCGCCACCTACTGACCCAATCCTGAGTTAATTGTACTACCACGATGTAGCCCTTCCAATTAATTTCCACAATGTACTATGCATCAATAAGGTGAAGATCACAACAATATTACACGTACACGCCTCTATCCCAGGGTGAAATATTTGCAACAGGGTGACACCACCGATTTTCAGATCGTGGTGCCACTTTGAAAATTGTGAAGTCATTCACAAACAATTCTACAAACTTGAGAAGCATTTCAAAATTAAATAACTTTCTTAATCGAACCTCAAATTATGCACGATTTATTTCGAATGCCTCATATAAAAATGCCACGTATTTTCAATGTGCCTCAGATTTTTTGGTTCAACATCAACATTTAACATCAAAATACAGTGAAAATGAATGAATGGTTGAGAAAAATGAGAGAAACGGAAGAAAACAAGCGAAAGAAGAGAGATGTAAAAAAAAGGAAGGAAGAGAAGTGGCAGAAGAGCAGAAAAGAGAAGAAGTGGAAGAAGAGAAATGGAAGATCGGAAGAAGTGAACCGGAAAGGAAGCGGAAGAAAAGACATTGAACAAGAAAAATGGAAGCAGAGAGGAAAATAAATCGAAGAAGAGAAGCAGACGTAAAGAAGCGGAAGTATAAATGCGAAAGATAAAAAGCCGAAGAAATCAAACGAAAGAAATGAAGTAAAACGAAAGAAGAAAAACAGAATAAGAGAAGTGGTAGATAAGAAACGGAAGAAGTTACCCGGAAGAGCAGAATCGGAAGAAAAGGAGCAGAAGAAGACAAGTGGAATAACAGAAACGGAAGAAGAGAAGCAGAAGATGAAAAAAGTGGAAGAAAATTAGCAAATGAATAAATGCGGAAGATAAGAAGCAAGAGAAGAGAAATAAAATATAGATAAGCGTAGGAAGCGAAGCGGAAATCGCAAAACGGAGGAACGAAAGTGAAAAAAAAGGACAAGGCGAAGCCGAAGAAGAGCGGTAAAAGCAGAGAAATGGAATGCAAGAAGTGGATGAGAGAAACGGAGAAGATAAAGCAGAAGAAGAGAAGAGAAAGAAGACAAATTTTAGAAGATTAGTAGAAGAATAGAAGCGGAAGAAAACATACGGAAGAGGAGAAGCTGAAGAAAAAAAGTGAAAGAATAGAAACAAAAGAAGATTAGACCAAAATTGCGAAAACCGTCAGTTTAGGAGAGCGGTCTACTTCGACCCATTAACATCCGAAAAACAATTTGTAATTAATTAAATTGCTGTTCAATAAAAAAAAGTATTCTTCGGCATAGAAGTTGATGAAAAGATGGACCGTAGACACAGATTGCAGAGCATGTCCATTTTTCATTATGCCGAAGACCTAGAGAGATGTTGCACGACGCTGCTAAAATAATCCTAAAAGACTAAACTCGGCTTAGCTTGCCTAGAATAGGTACATCCCCTGTGAAATTTTATGCTACAGGCATACCTCGATATAAAGCAACTTTATTTTCTCGACTTCTATCGCACGTTTCTCATGAATGAGGGTTTCTACAGCGGCTGTATAGTCATGGAGAAAATATATAGCACACCGGTCCCATGCTCGGTCTCAAGCTTAATGATTCGCCCCTAATAACGTAACTCATACCAACACACTCTCAAATATTCTGTCAAAATAACATAGCGAATCAAAACAAAAACAAAGATACTAGTAAATAAAGGTACCGAAAAGCACAAGAGTATGTTGCAAGGTGCAGACTGCAAGGTGTACTTCGGACCTAGGGGTTCTTTAACAGTGAACCAATTTCAAATCTCTAGTTTCATACTGATTATTGGTTTAACTATATAAATCATTGCAACCAATAAATTAAAAATTAACGTTTGCATTAAAAAAATGGACAAAAATTGCCGATTTTTCATGGGTTTACCTTCACCCGCACTGACGGAATTACCCATGCAGCATCAATCATAGTAACCCATGAGTCAGCAGACAAAATTTGACAGCTCTATCAGTCGAGCTCTATCCGTGTTGGCAAACACAGTGAAGCAACTCCATCGTGCGGCACTCTTTGGACGCTGGATACGCCCGTTCCGGTATCTACAACATCTTGACACTATTAGACAACAATGACAAAATCAAAGAAAGCCCGGTTCCGGGTGGCCGACAACCCTGAGCGACAAGATGCTCCAAAGGATGCTGAAGAGGAAGACCGAGGGAAAAGTGGCGGTGGTAATGGACGATGAGACCTATCTCACCCTGGACGGCAGCGACTAGAAGGGCACTTTGTATTTTACTTCCCCTTCGAAGGAAGTGAGCTCCGAGGTGAAGTTCATTTCACACACCAAGTTCCCCAAGAAAATGCTGCTGTGGCTGATAATCAGCGAGAAAGGGATGTCAAAGCCGCTCTTCGCGGACTGGTCGGGAACTGGGAAATTTATAGTAAAAGAAATACCATAAGGGCGAAGACGTGGTGTTCTGGCCGGATCTGGCGTCGGCTCACTACTCGAAACGATCGTTGGAGGAGATGGAGCGGCTGAATATCGATGTGATACCCAAGTCGGCGAACCTGCCTAACGCCCCCCATCTGCGTCCCATCGAGAATTTCTTCAGTCGCGAAAACTGAGGAGGAATTGATAAATAAAACGAAGAAAGAACTCAAAAACATGCCTACACGCATGTTTTCGTCCACCATGGCGAATGTTCCGGTTAACTGCCGGAAGGCTACTCGTAAGGGTGTAGAATTTTATTGCAAGTAAGCTTAAATAATTACCATACCTGGGAAATTTTTCAAAAGCATTTATCTGTCTTAGCTTTGTTTTTTATCACCATCCGAAAAAAAAAGTCCATTTTTATAATGCATACGTTATCTCATCTATTCAATGATCTTACTACTTTTCTTGAATGAGCTAAAGTTCGCAATAAATCGATGAAAATAGCCAAATAATAAAGTTTCTTTATATCAAGGTATGCCTGTATGCCAAAGAATTTTCCAATTAAGTCCGGTTCTCTTAAAAAACCAATTTCCCCAACACTATTTAGAGAGGAAGCTCCTCTGTTATTCCTTTTATTTTTATGAATGCAAAAGAAAGCCATGTTGGTCGGCGTTTTGTAAATCAAACAACTACGGCGGCAGTCGCCACCGTCGGCTCGACTTACACTAAATTGTTACTCTACTGACCTCGTTTTGCATTGCTCGAGAATGTCGAAACCTCCAAGCCGCCACACCATCCTTCAACCGATAGTAGTTTACCGAACAACGAACAATGGTTCAGTTCAGTTTCACACCAGATCAGAGGAAAGTGTTGTTCTATGAGTTTTGAATTCTTCAGCATTCTAGGAAAACCTCAAAAACAAACAAAACTCCGCTTTCATACGGTGTTGTGTTGTCTGTACTGGAGTATGCCGCCGCTGTTGATGCTGCCATACATTAGCTCTGATTATTTATACAGTACGAAGAAGTTCTGACTGAAAACATCTGGCTTGAAACGCGGCCGGAAACGACCTTGGAATCGATCCATCTATGCGCTCGTGCTTATTGGCGGTGTATTGATTGGATTCCCATCCGGGTGCTACTATTGCGCGCCACGCTGCCGATGCCACACTCATTCGGTATATAGATCAGCCTGGATGCGATAAATTTAGAGCGGAGGAGTAGCCGACTTCTGATGGTGAGATTCTATTGGAAGTAGCAACAGAATGCAAAATATCTAGCAGCAGTAGGTAAACATTGAATCGGGTAAGATTTCGTGGGTGTGGTACCGAAGCAATGTAGACCATTTCCATTAGCGAGATTGTTACTGCTATGCGGTTAGAGCTGTTTAGTCAGGAATAAGGTCAACTAACGACCCTTATCGTGATGATTTATCGCATCAAAGTGATGAAATTTTATTAGTTAATGTGAGATATGTTCAAAAATTATTTGCGACTATGAACTGTGTTCGCCAATATCCACATTCGAGCATGATGGAAACTCGTCACGTCGGATGTAACCATTTTGCCTCACGCCAATCAAACTGATGATACAAGAACGGGCGTAGAAGATAGCAGCATAGATGGGAAAAGATTCGCTTTTGGTGTGCGGCTGGCGCCAGGGATTCTAGCCTCATAAAACCGTCGACTAGCTTTTGGTGTTGACTTCAGCCGGCTCCCACCCATTTCGGCCAACCACCCACCAAGTCTTACAGCACAAGGTCGATTCTTTCCGGAGCGTTATCATCGGAGCAAATGTCATGACGACAAGTGGAGCTCAACGCTGCTCTTTTGTTGGTTTGTTCACTTGTTGTTGGTCCGAAGCAAGGGGAACTTCGGGTCTGTTATTTTTTTGCTTTACACGAGTGTTCCAATGGTTCAAATTAAATTTATTGATTCCATCTTGGATATAAGTTTGACTCAGTAACAGTCCCCTTTGAACCGTTTTAGAACTATGGTACGTAATCTCCGTGGGAAATTCCATTCTCGATGGTTGCTGGTGGGGGTTCAAGCCAAATTATCTTTTATGCTGTTCTTCTTTTTTGCATAGGCATTGACTGAGTAGTCTACTCAGGATAGCTGGTCTTTATTTTTGTATCATGCATATTTATTAAAGCATGGCTATGATTAGCATGTCATCCAATCAAGGGAAATTTAGAGATAATAATAAGTTTAGGAAAAGTCTCGTAGAAAAACGGATGTCGTTTTGTGAGAAAACCCTTTTTTTTGTGGTAAATATAAAAACTTAATTCTTCTCCCATTGATGAATTCTGAAATGTTTTTAACTTAAAAGAAATCAAAGCAATTCTTCCGAGGCATGTATAGCACGAAAGTAAAATAATTTTCATGCCACCTTTGTTCAGATTTTTGTTAAACTAAATTGGACATTTTTTTTGATAACTTTTCATTAATTTTTTCTATTAATCCCATTCTTTTCCATTTATTACTATTATTAATTAATCACGATTTGTTCAAAAGAGATGTAGGCTACTAATTTGTCCACCCATAAAACGCGCAAAAAGTACACGCATTTTTAGATGTTAGTTTTTGAAAAATGAAATTTGGTTTTAAAATTGAGTTTGGTCTTTAAGTGTCATATTAAATTTTATGTTGTTTAATATGTTTATTTAAAATGTAGTCAAATGACAATAAGTCAAATTTATATACAGCTTCATATTTCTGCCTTACATCGTAATATGTTAGTTCGAGGTGCAATTCACTGCAATCGATTAAAGGGTGATACGGTCAAAATTTGGTCAAGGGAAAACGCGTGTAAATCGGTGAAATCGTTTATTTAAAAAATCAAATTAAATTTCTTTTTCAAGTTCAATTAGTATAAAATTCAGGAAAAATATTCAGTTAGGCTTCCGCTTTTCCAAATCCGAATTGCCGGGCCTTACGCTTGACCCCTGCCATCAGATTTTGTACAGCCACCTTGTCCACCTTCTTCGCCGCAGAAAGCCAGTTTGCCTTGAACTGCTGCTCGTCCTTAGCAGTTTTTTTGGTATTCTTTAGGTTCCGCTTGACAATAGCCCAGTATTTCTCAATTGGGCGGAGCTCTGGCGTGTTGGGAGGGTTCTTGTCCTTGGGAACCACCTGCACGTTGTTGGCGGCGTACCACTCCATGGCCTTTTTACCGTAATGGCAAGATGCCAAATCCGGCCAAAACAGTACGGAACAACCGTGTTTCTTCAGGAAAGGCAGCAGACGTTTATTCAAACACTCTTTCACGTAAATTTCTTGGTTGACAGTCCCGGAAGCTATGAAAATGCTGCTTTTCAAGCCACAGGTACAGATGGCTTTGCCAAACCAGATATTTCTTTGCGAACTTTGACAGTTTCGTGTGCTTGAAAATATCTGCTACCTTTCCCTTCCTTTGCCGTATAAAACTCCGGTCCCAGAAGCTGCTTGTAGTCGGCTTTGACGTAGGTTTCGTCGTCCATTACCACGCAGTCAAACTTTGTCAGCATCGTCGTGTACAGCCTCCGGGATCGCGCTTTGGCCGTCGTATTTTGTTTATCATCGCGATTTGGAGTCACTACCTTCTTGTAAGTCGATAGTCCGGCTCGTTTTTTGGCTCGATGCACGGTTGTAGACGATACATCCAGCTTATTTGCGGCATCTCGGAGAGATAGGTTAGGGTTTCGCTTGAAACTACCGGCAACTCTCTTTGTCGTCTCAGCGGCTTCCGGTTTTCGATTTCCCCCCGATCCAGACTTCCTGGCTGTCGACAAACGTTCCCCAAACACTTTAATTACATTTGTAACGGTTGATTTGGTAACTTTTAGCGATTTTGCCAACTTTGCGTGCGAGTAGCTCGGATTTTCGCGATTTTTGATACGCTGCTTTTCTTGCTTGGACGGCATTTTGACAACTGAAGAGTGAATACCAAAATCAAAATAGGAGCAACATTCTACACACACACACCTTCAACATGAGGGGTGTTCAGGTTTTTTAAATGCAAAATTGAAAGAAATGCGTCAAGTTGATATTGACCAAATTTTGACCGTATCGCCCTTTACTGTATCGAAAATACGTGTTCAAAATAAATACACAAAAATTTGTTAATACACGATGCAGAAGAAAAATGCAATAAAAGTTCGAAAATCGGAAATATTCGGTCTAATACTGAACAGTGCACACAAATTCTTTATTGAGCATGAAATTTGAGTACACAGTAAAATACATCATGCGAATGCAATGATATATAGAGGAATCCATCTTGAAAAAAATAGAAGACATGGAGTGGTGTTTCATCTAGTTTAATATAAACCATAATTAAACTAAAAACGGCTTATTGTACGATTTAGGAAAATTACCGTGGAAATAATATTTGTGTTTTTTTGCGGTCCTGAATTTCTCTACATTGTACATCCAGCCATTAGTAACTAAATGTTTTGGAATCCCTTTTACATTCCTACTGTGAGATTTCAAATGAACTAAATGAATTATTGGATTATTGGATAATTTCTACACAGCTGCTAGTCTAACTAGCCTCGGGAATAAAGTTGTTGAGAATTTGAAATCTAATATTTTTTCACACTCTTCTCCCAAAATCTGCATAACGACTACGGAGAGGATTTCCATTTTAGAGAAGAAGCTGGATCTAAAATGAGGCGTCTGGTGATGAAGGTATGACATCTGCTAGCATGTCAAAACATCGAGTGGATATTCGGCTCACACCACAAGACTTTGATTCGATGCTTTGGCAAGTTATGCAGCACCTCCGCTACATCAATGGGCGCCTTAACTAAGTGTTCTGATATCGGTTAACTACCACAGAAGCATGACTCAATCGAAAATTTCAATCTTCAATCGAGATTTCTGCGGCGCATGAAGTTTTGAGCTTGAATTGATTGAATGTAAACACTGAAATAATAGAAATGACAGAAACCAAGATTAATTGTTTGCAATACAAAACATAAAAAAATTACATATACTGCACGAAAAATTACATGCATTCAAAATAAATGCACAACAATACATCAATACACAAAATACATTCCAATTCGCCATAATACGCAAATGCAATTTTCAATACGTTGGCCTGAATCGAAAATACACTAGTGAATTGCCCCTCGTGTCAGACTAGATGAATTTTCTAAGAACTCATGCTTACAGGATCTCTGCAAATTATCCGTACAGACTTTGCCGATATGCCTCAACACAACCAAGCGGATTAAACTAAGCATACCTACATGGTTTTAACATCTTGATTCATTGTCTTTATACGCATTAAGTTTGCGCGACTAAACAATATTTAATCGCCCTCACCATCACTTCAAACCGTATCGGGCGCAAGTAAAAGCGCTAGCAAAATTGGGGCGCGACTATTGATCATTGCACCGAATCTATTAACCTCACTTTTTTGACAGTTCAGGGAGCTTGTTTTCAAGGTGTTAGAATTTTGACCGCTCAAACGAAATTTTCCATTGGTTTTTTTCCGGACTCTGTACGATAAGATTCAGGAAATGATGTAAAAATAAGCACTGGTGTGTTTTCCGGCAAGTTAAATTCAATCGCAACAAATTCTGAGCACAAAATCTCAAACCGATTGTACGCACCTCCTATATAACAACCTTGCGCATCCACTTACCTGAGGATCCGACTGACGTTGGTATCGCACATCAGTAAGGGTGAGTGAACAAAGGGAAAAAAGGTAAACAAGACACATTGGAAGATACAATAGAGAATAGACATCTTATTTGAAAGCGAAGTTGGAGAGTAGTTGAATCGAACAATTAATTTATTGAAGTAGTGCTATTTTGCCGTGAAATTTATTGTGGAAATTAATATCAAGTTCTTTCGGATAGAACGGTGTATAAAAGTAAGTGAAGTAGACCTTTTATATTGATTTATATTTATTACAACAGTTGATACAATTTATAGGCAATACTCGCACTAGCAGAAGAAAATCCTGAACAAAAATAAAGAGTAGAAGGATTAGGAGGAAACTATAAATGTAAGTTGGACATGTAAGAAACCAAAAAAGAACTTTGGAACTTAATAAATTTTGTACAGTTTTAAGCTGCCACAAAAAAAGTGTTGCTGTGAAAATTGTTCCTCTAGGGTGGTCCGAACATTTTCTTAAAAATTTATAATGAGCCGTCCAAACCCAAATCCCAATTCGGAACGGTCAGGATACAGTTGCGCGGGATGCCAACTGCCAGATTCTGCTGAGGCGGAGATGGTGTTTTGCGACCATTGTCAAAGATGGTATCATTTCGGTTGTGTTGGTGTCACAGAGGAAGTACGGGATATCTCTTGGAGCTGCCCGGAGTGCATGAAAGGCGACATGGGTGATAATGAGCTGCAAGAGGAACTGAGAAAGTTCGAAGAGGAGAAGAAGAGGCAGAAGCTGAAATTGCAACGGGAGATGATTTTGCATCGGAAGCGACTGGAGATGCAGCAAGAGATGTTCGAGATGCGCCAACAACTGGAAAAGGAAAAGCGAGAAAGTGAACTGGAATTCGAGAAGGCACAAATGGAGAGGAAATTAGCTGAAGAAGAGGCCCATCAGAAGAAGCTTGCGGATATGCGGGCGGAAATGGAGGAAAAGCTGGAACAGTTAAAGTTGAAGCGGAACAATGACATTGGTGGTGAAAAGGAACAGAAAGAAGGAACCGGTGGAGCTAAAGGTGGTGAAGGGAAAAGGTCTAAAGAGAAGAAGCAAAAGGATGTGTATCCGGAAAAGGCGAAACCAGGGAAAGAAGTACCCGAGAAAGAAAAGTCGGGGAAAGGAAAGCTTGGCGACGCATATTCATCACTAGTGCATCCTGCTGACTTCCGAGGGGCGTACCACAAGCACTCAACACCGAAGACAGTCGGAAAACCAGCGAAAAAACCAGCTGCAAGGCCAGCAAGTCTGCCGGATAGTTTTTTGAAGGGCGACAAGAACATTACCCCTCTTGGACACCCAGGAGTCTCGAAGAAGAAGGAGAAAAAGAATGGCGGTAGACGAATGGAGAAGGTTCTAGAAGAATCCGAGTCGGACAGTCGTGAAGGTTTTGAAGAAGAAGAATATGAAGAAGAAGGATCGTCCGACGAGAGCTGCGTAGCAGAACAGAGTTTCGGAAAGGAAGAAGAAGAAAGTTCACCGAAGTATAGTTCCGAAACGGAGGATGAAAGCTCGAAGAGTTCCGAGGAAGAGAAAGATGAGCGCAGTAGAAGAAGACATCGGCAAAAAGGACCCACGAAAGCCCAACTATCCTCGCGGCAGTTCCTGTCCAGGAAGTTACCAACGTTTTCGGGTAAATTGGAGGAATGGCCACTGTTTATCAGTAGCTACGAAACGTCAACTAAGGCTTGCGGGTTTTCAGACGTCGAAAATTTGGCGCGTCTTCAAGAATGCCTAAAAGGTGAGGCATTGGATGTGGTGAGTAGCAGACTTTTACTACCCAAAGCAGTCCCGAAGATAATCGAAACACTGCGAATGCTGTTTGGTCGTCCAGAGGCGCTTCTAAATATGTTGCTCACGAAAATCCGCCAAGCGGCACCACCGAAAGCAGAGAAGTTAGCGAGTTTCATCACCTTTGGAGTAGTCGTCCAACAACTGGCTGATCACCTTGAAGCTACGGGGTTAACCGCGCACCTGGTGAATCCGATGCTTATTCAAGAGTTAACAAACAAGCTACCAGCGGGAACCCAGATGGAGTGGGTGCGATATCGAAGGAAGTGCGCAACAGTCACTCTGCGAACACTGTCCGACTTCCTATCTGAAATTGTTAAGGATGCCAGCGAAGTGACGTCGTTTGGAGAAGCAGCTCGGATTGTGGATCAACGGCCACCTAAAGGTAAAGCAAAGCGGGAACACGAAGGATTCCTACATGCTCATAGTGGAATGGAGAGGAGTCAAAGCCCAGCCGCGAAAGAAAGGACGCCGTGTAGGATTTGCGGAAGAATCGATCACAGGATTCGAAACTGCGACAAATTCCGCAGGTGCAGGCTTGCTGACCGATGGGAAGCTGTAAGGAGATGGAATCTTTGCCAGCTATGTTTGAACGAGCATGGTCATGTTCGATGCAAGTTGAACTTCCGATGTAACGTAGACGGCTGCAATGAGCGTCACAATCCGCTACTCCATTCAGTAGTATCGGTCGCCGGTTCGAACTGCAACGTCCATGCCGCATTACAGAAACCCTCCATCATCTTCCGCATGATGCCAGTCACGTTGCACTACGGAAAACTGTCCTTGAACACGATCGCCTTTCTGGACGAAGGGTCGTCGTATACGCTTGTGGAGAAGCCGTTAATAAGCAAACTGGGAGTATGTGGAATGACACAACCGCTACGTGTCACTTGGACTGCCGGAGTTTCCCGGATCGAGAAGGACTCTCAAAGGGTGGATTTGTTCATTTCCGCACTTGGGTCAGCGCATCGTTTTCACATCAAGGGTGCGCATACAGTGGAGAGCTTGAAGTTGCCCCAGCATACGCTGGCACTGTCGGAGGTAGTGAAGCAGTACAGTCATCTGCGTGGGATCCCGGTTACAGACTTTCAGCAAGCCACCCCGCAGATTCTCATTGGGCTGAAGGACATTCACCTGTACGCGCCGATCGAGTCAAGAATAGGGCGGCCAGAAGAACCAATAGCGGTTAGGTCGAAGCTTGGTTGGACCATCTATGGACCAATGGGTTGCGAGAAATCCGATGGTGGGATAGTTGGACATCATTCGTGCAGTACTTTGTCGAACCAAGAGTTGCACGACCTTCTGAAGACAAGTTACACTCTGGAGGAGTCCGGTATATCCGCTGCTTTGTTGCCCGAATCGGAGGAAGACAGAAGAGCGAAGGAGATTTTGGAGAAGACGACCGTACGGGTAGGGAATCGTTTCGAGACGGGTCTAATATGGAAAGAAGACGATCCCAGCTTTCCCGACAGTTTTCCCATGGCGTTGAAGCGTCTACACTGCATGGAAAGGCGAATGCGGAAGGACCCTGCACTGTATGACAAGGTGCGCAGCATGATCGACGATTACCTAGCAAAAGGCTACGCACACATTGCGACACCATCGGAGTTGAATGCGTTCGACTGCAGGAAGGTGTGGTATATTCCTTTGAACATTGTATACAATCCAAGAAAGCAGAAGTACCGACTGGTGTGGGATGCCAGGGCAGAGGTGAGCGGGGTGTCGTTGAACTCAAAGCTGCTGAAGGGTCCGGATATGCTAACCGCACTTCCCACGGTAGTCTGCAGATTTCGAGAAAGGTTGATCGGCTTTGGTGCAGACATAAAGGAGATGTACCACCAGATGAGGATGCGTGAAGCAGATAAGCGGGTCCTGAGATTCGTGTTCCGAAATGATCCTTCGAAAGCCCCAGTAGTGTATGTGATGGATGTAGCGACATTCGGCGCTACTTGCTCGCCATCTTCAGCGCAATACGTGAAGAATCTAAACGCGAAAGAATACGCATCGCAGTTCCCGGAAGCAACGAAGGCGATCGTGGAAAATCACTACGTCGACGACTATTTCGACAGTGCCGACACCATTCAGGAAGCAGTGAAGCGAGCGAAAGAGGTCAGGTATGTACACTCCAAGGGAGGTTTCGAGCTGCGCAATTGGGTTTCCAACCCGAAGAATTCTTGGTGTCCATGGGTGAGCGGAAACTAGAACAGTGCGTTCACTTCGGCGAAGATAAGGAATCTGGATCTGAGCGTGTTCTGGGATTGTGTGGAATCCGGAAACCGACGAGTTCTCGTTTTCCACCAAATTGAGGGACGATCTAGCGCCGTTCCTGTCCGGTGAGAAGCTCCCATCGAAGAGAATCGTTATGAGTTGTGTCATGAGCTTTTTTGATCCGTTGGGCTTACTGTCCGTCTTCACGTTCTTCGGTAAATTGCTGATCCAAGACTTGTGGCGAAGTGGATGCGAGTGGGACCAGCAAATCAGTAAAGAATGTGCTGAAAAGTGGAATTTATGGTGTTCACGCCTCCCAGAGGTCGAAGCAGTACGTATTCCTCGTTATTATTTTCATGGTGCGTATAACGGTGGGGTGGACTACAGCAGTTTACAACTCCACGTGTTCGTCGATGCCAGTGAAAACGCATATGGTGCTGCAGCGTACCTCCGAATCCAGACGATGAGTGGCCCTCTGTGTTCCCTCGTGATGGCAAGGTCGAAAGTAGCACCGCTGCAGCATCTATCAATACCTCGCCTGGAGCTGCAAGCAGCAGTGTTGGGAGCTAGGCTAGTGAATTCCGTCATCGAGATGCTTTCATTGGAAGTCGAGCAACGGTACATCTGGAGTGACTCAAAGACCGTGCTGTCATGGATCCACTCGGATCATCGTCGTTACAAGCAGTTCGTTGCGTTCCGGATCGGCGAAATCCTCAACCTTACGAAGCTCGACGATTGGCGATGGGTTCCAACTAAATGCAACGTAGCCGACGCTATGACAAAGTGGGATAAAAAGCACTGCCTTCGCTCTGATGGTCCATGGTTCCGTGCTCCGGAGTTCCTTTACCGGCCGGAAGTGGAATGGCCGAGGCAAGATTGCATCGCACCCAACGTGTCCGAGGAGATAAGAGCGTGTCTTCTTTTCCACGGCATAACGCTGGCTGAGTCAGTCGTGGATCCAGCGCGCTTTTCTAAATGGAAAGTCTTAGTGCGAACGGTAGCGTGCACGTACAGGTTCATGTCGAACTGCAGAAGGAAGCGAGGAGGTTTGGAGATCGAGGCGGTACCGACAACCGAGAAAATCAAAAAGTTCGTGAAGGGAAGTCGGTCGGCGAAGACGGTGCCATTGAAACGAGAGGAGTATCAGAAAGCGGAAGCGTACCTCTGGAGATCAGCACAAGCGGAGAGTTTCGTCGACGAAATCAAGGTATTGGCGAAGAACCGAGAAATCCCTAGCGATAGATGGCACCAAATCGAAAGGACCAGCAGCCTATACAGCTTGAGCCCATTTCTGGACTCTGAAGACGTACTGCGCATGGAAGGAAGAATAGCGCAGGGAGCATTGCTACCATTCGAGCTGCGTTTTCCGATCATCCTTCCGAAGAAGCATCCGGTGACTTACAAGTTGCTAGAGTTCTATCACCAACAGGTTGCGCACGGTAACATGGAGACCGCCGTCAATGAAATCCGGCAACGTTTCCACATCCAGAATCTGCGAGCTGAACTGAAGCGGATTGCGAAAGCCTGCGTGTGGTGTAAGGTGATGAGATGCCAGCCGACGAATCCCAGAATGGCTCCATTACCAAGGTCACGAGTTACGCCGAACTTGCCACCATTTAGCCATACTGGCGTGGACTACTGTGGTCCGTTCAAGGTAACTGTCGGAAGGAGATCGGAGAAAAGGTATGTCTGCTTGTTCACCTGCATGTCGACCAGAGCCGTACATCTTGAAGTCGCACATAGCCTAACGACTCAAGCTTGTTTGATGGCCATACGGCGTTTCGTGTGCCGTAGAGGCAAACCGTTGGAATTCTACTCCGATAACGGTACGAACTTCCAAGCTGCTAGTAAGGAGATCATGAAGCAGATAGAAGTCGATGTTGAAGACGTGTTCACCGACTCTCGGACCAGGTGGAATTTTAATCCGCCTAGTGCACCTCACATGGGTGGAGTTTGGGAACGGTTGGTTCGTTCTCTCAAGACAGCTTTGAACGTGCTCGACGACGGACGAACGTTGACGGATGAAGTACTGTTGACAACACTTGCGGAGGCTGAGGAACTCCTCAATTCGCGGCCCCTGACGTACGTACCTCTGGAGCCAGGTGTAGAGGAGGCATTGACGCCAAATCATTTCATCCGGGGCGTCGGTGCAGCACGGATGGAACGTGCCATTCCACCAACGAGTGAAGCGGAGGCTCTTCGCGACCGTTACAAGCGGTCGCAGTTGCTTGCTGATAAGCTGTGGACTCGATGGCTTTCCGAATATCTACCGTCCATCAACAAGCGGACAAAGTGGCACTCGGAGTCGTTGCCAATGAAACTTGGCGACCTAGTATACATCGCGGACGACACCACTCGAAAGAACTGGATCCGTGGAATTGTCGTCGAAGTCTACCAAGGAGCAGACGGCAGGATCAGGCAGGCTCTGGTGAGTACAGCCAAAGGTGAGTTCAGGCGCCCCGTGACCAAACTGGCGGTGCTCGAGATTCAGGAGAGTAAGTCTGGAGTGGAGGTACCCTCACCAGAATTACCGGGAGGGGGTATGTACGCACCTCCTATATAACAACCTTGCGCATCCACTTACCTGAGGATCCGACTGACGTTGGTATCGCACATCAGTAAGGGTGAGTGAACAAAGGGAAAAAAGGTAAACAAGACACATTGGAAGATACAATAGAGAATAGACATCTTATTTGAAAGCGAAGTTGGAGAGTAGTTGAATCGAACAATTAATTTATTGAAGTAGTGCTATTTTGCCGTGAAATTTATTGTGGAAATTAATATCAAGTTCTTTCGGATAGAACGGTGTATAAAAGTAAGTGAAGTAGACCTTTTATATTGATTTATATTTATTACAACAGTTGATACAATTTATAGGCAATACTCGCACTAGCAGAAGAAAATCCTGAACAAAAATAAAGAGTAGAAGGATTAGGAGGAAACTATAAATGTAAGTTGGACATGTAAGAAACCAAAAAAGAACTTTGGAACTTAATCAATTTTGTACAGTTTTAAGCTGCCACAAAAAAGGTGTTGATGTGAAAATTGTTCCTCTAGGGTGGTCCGAACACCGATCTTATTGCTGATTGCAGTTAAAAATGGACTCCGACAAAAACAGAAAAAGTGTGATAAAAGTGCACGTTTACGTCAAATCGTTTCCTGTCTTCAGTGAACTTTTACCTTTCAGCATAAAGGATAAGTGCACCGAAGACAACAAAACGATATGACGTAAACGTGCACTTTTATCACACTTTCAAATACGCAAAAAGCACTTCTAGAGTCCAATCACAACTGCAACCAGCAATACCGAAAATTTTCTAAGTCCACGTAAACAAGCTCCCTGAACTGTCAAAACTGCATTGATGACGCCTTCATGCAATGATCTATTGACGAATTCAGGTTAAAAAAAGATGAAGACACCGAGTGGTGGTAAATCTGACAGCTCTCATGTTAAAGTATAGGACGAACATTTTAAAATGCTTGTAATAAATTCAAATGAAATTCTAATTAAAAGCGGTTTGTTATATGATGTAAGAAAAATCCTAAACTACTCAATAGAGACATTTTCAGCAGAATAAAAAATAAATCAAAACAATGCCCCTATTTTGCAGTTTTGGATTTTTCTTCCATCCTACAACAAACCGCTTTTAATTAGAATTTCATTTGAATTTATTGCAAGCATTTTAAAATGTTCGTCCTATACCTAATATGGGAGCTGTCAGATTTATCACCACTCGGTGTCTTCTTCTTTTTTCAACCTGAATTCGTCAATCGGGAAGCATCAGGGGCTCAAATTTAGCAACGCGATAGTGGCGCGAGAGAGGGTTGCTATTCGACTGCCAGTTGACAAAAATCTCCAATAGGGTATTAAAGGGGTATGTGGATTATAACATTGTTCGATAGCAAATATAGTAATATACCGGCAGTTAATTTATTTTTTAATTTTGACAAGCGTAACTATTGAAAAAAACAATTTCAAAATATTATGAAAACATTTTGATTGCAAGACAACATCATCCTATTTCACCATGAAACAAGCTACAAAAAACAGACTACCTAAACCAACGAATCAACTATTGATTTCTAGCATACATAAGTTGACATTTATGTCATAATGGGAGCCCCTGTGACTGATAATTAAGTGCCGGGAGCCCCCTGTTACTGAAAGTAAATGTCACTTTGTGAAACTGCATGTCGATTTGTGAAAATAAAAATTATTAGATTTTTCTTGTTTGTTGAGATTCATAAAAAATATTTTTGTGCTTGCAAGAACACCCATCATCATTAAATCATTAAATTAAAACCCCTTACTGGTTTGTTGTTTATTTTTCTTTACGCAATCGGGATGAGTGTCAAATTTTGAATTTGATTTAAAGAAAATTATGGCTTTATAAACTTCAAGTCCATTTGGTTTGATAATATGAATTTTATAAATAGGGTCGTGCGATGCCTTTTTCATGATTTCTCCTGGATAGATTTATAGTTGGCATGAAAGAGAACCATTAGCCACAATAGCCACTCTGGCCACCTCTGGGGTGTCCCGAAGGAACCTGTAGGAGATGACATTTGTGTTTTTGCACCAAACTACGTCGTGCGACAGCTGTTTCTGTTTTATTTCACCTGGAGAGTTCTTCTTTAGGCACGAAAAGAATGATTTACCACAATGGCCCCTCCGGAAACCTTTGGGATAATTTGGCGAAACTTATAGGAAAGGACATTTATATTTATGTACCAAACCCCAGTGGTTCCCAGAGAGACCACTGTAACCAATGGTTCTCTTCATGCCAACCGAACGTCTCTCTAAGAAGAAAAAGCCATCGCAATTGACTATGTTTATGGCGATCACCGAATCCGTCAAACTGATGATGAAGCACTAGTTTAGCAGCGACCGATACAGAACATGGTAACAAAATATATTAGCGACCGGTGTGAGATTGAGTGACCAAACTAAAATGACAGCTCGATGCGCTAGTATGTTAGTCGTCACGATAGTTGCGCCCGATACGGATGCTTTAAGTCATTCAAAATGAAGCCGAATGAATTGCGCGCAGGTCTAATTGAACTTTTTCGAAGAGGAAAAACTGCGATTGGAAAGACCCTGAATATGGCAAAATCTACAGTGAGTGATGCAATAAAACGATACCAACAGCTTGGAACGCTAGATGACCGCGTAGGGAGAGGAACAATGCGCACCGTTCGAACTCCACAAATGCGCGAGATAATCCGGCGACGATTCTTCGATTTCCATCCGAAAGTTTGCGAAATCACTGCAAATTCCAAAATCTTCCGTTGGAGCCTTAGTTTACGACGATTTGAAGCTTTAGTGCAAACTGTGCAAGAATCACTTCTTGAATGACTCCATGAAAGCAAACCGATTGAGAAAACCGATGAAAAAGTTTTCACAACGAGCAGCATCACAACCACCAGAACGATCGGCAGTTGCTTCCTGCTACTTCAAAAAATTGTGGAAGTATTACAAGGAGTCATCATCCCGCTTCTGTCATGGTTTGAGCTGGAATAACTCATTCCAACAAAACCCCGTTGATTTTCATCGACAAGGGGGTGAAAGTGAATCAAGCGGTATATCAGAAGCTACTTACTGACACAGTAGATTCTTGGGCCTCGCAGCATTTCGGCAAAAATGAATGTATTTTTCAACAAATTGTCGCCAGCTCATGGAGCAAAAAAGACTATTAGTCTTTGAGAACGCATTTTCCCAAGCTTTTTAACGAAAGATGAATGGCCTTCTAACTCACCGGATTTGAATCCGATATCGGTATGGTCCATCTCGGAGTCAAGAGCCTGAAATACACCATATAAATCACTAGAACGTCTAAAAACGTCTCTTTTAAAGGTTTGGGAACAAATATCTGGCGGCCATAATGGTTAACTTCCCGAAACGTTTGAAAACGTGCATCTCAGCATGAGGCAGCCATTTTGAAATGAACAAATCGACACAAATTTTTCATTCGAGCCTAACTGACATACGTAAACAATGGCTTCTTCCGTGGCACAAAGGCTTCCCATGTAAACCGACAATTCTATCATAGGTAAACTCTTCCTCTTCGAAATGACCGTTGTGGATTGATAAGGCGAGTTTTAAATGACGAGCAATTTGCGGAAAAGCCAATGTTTACGTTTGACAGGTAGGCGCTAATGTAAAATATTTGTCGAAATAATACCTGTAATTTGCAAACATATTGCTAATTGCATATTGCTGTAACAAACAATCCATATTGATTTTTCAATTCAAAAATAGGGATAGTTTTAACACCATTTTGTACGGATAATATTCGGACACCCTGTATAATGAAAATGTACACACACACACACACACACACACACGCGCACAGACACACACACACATACACACACATACACACACATACACATACACATACACACACACACACACACAAACACACACACGCATACACCCACACACACACACACACACACACACACACACACACACACACACACACACACACACACACACACACATACACACACAGATAGATAGAGTCATCAGAAAAGACTTCAATGTCTGGCCTCTGGAGTGGAAAAGCGAATATACCAACGCTGCAGCCTGCTAGAAGCTCTGGTAAAGTTGGAAGCTACACTATCGAACGTAGGAGCCGACAGCACTTTTCGCAAGGACGGTCGCGAATCCGTCATTGATGTTACCTTCTTTAGTCCGACACTGATGATAAATACGTACTGGAAGGTGTTTCAGAGTTATACATAGAACTACCATTTGGCGATCCGGTATAGCATTACGAAGGACAAAAACTTGCAAGCGGAAGGAACACTTGGTTCAGGCATTTCTGTCCGAACCGAAACGCGGACGAGCTGACGAATACGTTTCTAAGGATCTGTGACGCAACCATGCCGCGGAAACTGGAACCGAGAAACAAGCGGAGCCTAGCTTACTGGTGGAATGATCAACTCAGCAAACTCCGCGCTAGTTGTCTCATAACCAGAATACGTGTCCAGAGAGCTACAACCACAGCAGTCAGATGGGAGCGTAGGATGGTGTTCCGAACGACCTGGGCCGAATTAAAACGAGAGATAAGACTGAGTAAGACGAACTGCTACAAGGAACTGTTCCGAGCCGCTGATGCCGAGCCTGGGGCAACGCGTACCGAATTGGGATGGCGAGGATCAAAAGCCCAAAAATGGCTGCAGAGCTACGTCCAAAAAAACTGAAGGGTATCGTAGATGGACTTTTCCCGACGCATGATCCAACAACATGGTCACGTACACTACACGGCAAGAAAAAAGAAAGAAACGCTGAGGGCACGCATATCATGAACGAGGAGCTCGTGGTATTGGTGAGAGGGCTTAAGGTGAAGAAGGCACCTGGACCAGACAGAGTTCCTTACGTGGATCTGAAAGTAACGATACAGGCTTTTTCGGGCACGTCAGGTTTGTGCTGCAGAAATGTCTAGAGGAAGACTACTTCCCGGACAGATGGAAAATACAGCAGCTAGTGTTGCAACCAAAGCCAGGAAAGCCTCCGAAGGATCCTGCATCGTAAAGACCAATATGCCTGTTGGATACGCTCGGGAAACTCCTGGAGACATCAACCTCAACAGGCTGGCGAAATTTACCGAGAGCGAACACTGCTGCGCCTGGTTGCCTCAATAGCAAGGATCTTTCCTTGCAAAGAAAAAAGACGGTAGTTGCTTTTACAAGCCTTTATTTTTTTAGTCAGCTTAGACTAGTTATTTTTTACTTGACCGTTAGTCGCGTCAAAACATACTGATCAATTTGCTCCACTAACCTACTGCTTTATACAGCTGTAAAAAAACTTTGCACGACAAGTAAAAGAACATTCACGAAGAATCTGGAGCCACTGCATCGTACGCTGTTATCATTCCCTTGTGTGCAATGATGATGGTGTAGTCGTGCTCGTCGGTAGCAGCAGCATTGGCATAGCGTGCTCTCTCGGTTTCTCGGCTGCTTGATGTTTACATTCTCTCTCTCCGGGGTAGGTCGGGCCGATGATGACAGCGCAACTGCTGATAGAATGTTCACGTGGTGTGTTGTGTTTTGCGCGCCTTGCATCGCGTGTTTATCTGCCGAAGCTAACGTATCGGTAGCGAACATATACACCCGGGCTGGAAAGATTCCTCTGAAGCTCTGCAAACCTGTTTGCAGTTTTCTTCGACCGGCAGGATACGAATTCGCGGAGATACACCGCCGCTCCGTAGGACAGTTTGGATGCATCCGAGATCCCATGCATCTCGACAACGATGTGGATTGACCTCACGACGCACCAAGGGATCCTGATGCTGTTTACGTTTTGCAGGGACGTCTGAAATTGCAGCCATTACTGCAACTAGTTTTCTTCTAAGCGGGTGTCCCATGGAAGTCCCGCCAACCAAATCTTTTGCATTATGAGCTTGGCGATATGATGATGACTGGCGATATCAGACCAACCGGGTCGAACAGTTTACTTATCTCGGACAAGACGGATCGTTTAGTTGGTAATTTCAACTGGTCAGTGAGGTGATTGGCGACGAATGCAAATTATTTCTCGTCGTGGACTCCAGGTCAGTCCCATAGATTTCATAACTCCTTCGCAGCCGTCACTCAGAGTCATCAGCTCCTCACAATCAGCTTCAGGGATGCGATGTAGCAGCTCAAGGGAGTTAGAGCTCCACTTGTGGACCGGGAACCCAGTGGAAATCAGCATGCCCAGGAGCTGGGTCTGACACTCGATAGCCTCTGGTACGGTGTTGGCTCCAGACAGGATGTCGTCGACGTAACAGTCTTCTCGGATGATCTTTGCCACCATTGGGAAGGAGGCTATCTATAGTAAGCACCTGGTGGCAAATAATGGAGCGCAGGCCTTTCCATACGTCACGGTTTTCTATTCCAGGACCTGGAGTGGCAATGCTGGATCGGCTCGCCAAAAGATCCGTTGGAAGCAGGAATGAGCTGGTATAACCTTGATCTGCCGATACATCTAGGATACATCAGCCGTGAATACGACGGAGTGCTTCCGGAAGCAGACAAGGATGACAAAGATGTACGGTTGTTTCCACCAGAAGGGTTTGGTTAAGAGCTACGTCGGATGCTGAGGCCTTTGCTGATGCATCGAAGACCACGCGAAGCTTTGTGCTAGAGCTGGACGGTCGCAGGGCGGGGCATGTAAAAACTGGCCTTGTTCGGTTCGGTGAATCCCTCCCTGATCTCATGGCAGTGTCCGAGAGCTTTATAATCGTCGATAAACTCGGTGTACTGGAGCTTCAGGGAAGGGTCCTTCTTCATTCGTCATTCGAGTGAAAGGAAGCGTCGCAGGGCCAGCTCTCGGTTGTCCCTCAGCTGGGGTGGGAACTATCGAAAGGGCAGGGAGACAACGTATCTCCTGTCCTCATCCCGGTAGTAAGTGGCTCATTCTCGCATACCTCATGCTCCGTGGGTTCGTCGGCGTCTTTGATGCCTTCAACCTCCTAAAACCATTTCATGGTCTCGGATAGTGTGACGGAGTTAGCTATGCAGCACTGCTGGTTGTTCTGCTGCTCCTCAGCGTCTCCTGCGATTACCCAACCGAAGTGTGTCTCCTGCGGGTCAAGCAAATCTGCTCGTAGTTGCATCCTTCCTGATTTGAGCAGAGGTAGAAAATGAGATACACCAAGCCGCATGTCGATTTGACCAGGTGTATGGAAGTCGGGGTAGGCTAGGAATATGCGGGTTCATAGTGGCCATTTCGACACGTCCAGCTGGGCCGTTGGGATGACTCCTGCCACCATAGGAATCACCAGGAAGTCGGAACATCTGGATTCAACTGCAATAAAGATCTTTGAGGGTGTTTAGGTTGAGGGTGAGTACTGAATGGCTCAACCAAGGTAGGTGAAAACAAAATGGCTCAGACAAGGAGTAGGTGCTAAATGGTTCTATTGTAGCCACTGACCCTCCACAAAGTAATACCATTGGGCAGTCCCGTGGCAGGAATGCAAAATCCGTCCTGGAATGGTACAAGAGGTCGAATACGGACCAAAAACTGTCCAGAACATCGCCCAATAGAGAAGTACTGGGCTATATTTAAGCGGTACCATTTGCTTTCTTCGAAACGAAGAAGAAAACAAATGGTACCGATGATTTCAAGAGAAGATGGATGTGGTTGTACCACAGAAAGTTCGAGAATTTTAAAGAAAGGAGGATCAACTGTCTACGGCTTCATCAACTATTTCTTATGTAGATATAACTCTATTATTGTGAAATAAATAATCTGTTTTGTTGAATTATGTGTAAATTTTACTTGCTGCCATTATTTTGCTGTCCGAAATTTAACGTGGACAGGCTTTATCCATTCTAAAAAAAAAACATGTCGCAAAACTAACGAGCGATCATCTAAATGCGGCCAACACAGTAATTCTTCACACTGTCTTCCCACATCTATCGTCACTAGCAAGCAGACTAATTGTAAGTTATGTAGCCGTTTTTGTGGACGGGTGATCGACAACAAGGCTAACATTTACGGTGTAGAAGATCTTCCAAAAGCGCATCGGTCCTCAAGTCCCTTTGTCACGTTATTGATTGATTTTGAAACCGCTGTGCTATCGATCGTGAAGCATTATGTAAAATATGAACTGTGGCAAAGAAATTCCAAGACGCATTATTGTTAGAAGTCGTACAAAGTTTTCTTAAGGGGCGCCTTCAGCCCCCCGTTCACCAACTTTTCGTAATTGGATTGACAGGACTTAAATTGTCAAAAAAACAAACAATGCAAATATCAATTTCAATCCCACACCAGGTCATTCGTTCCAATTGATCTGTTGTAATTCAAGAGATCAAGCGATCAAGATCACCGTGAACTTCCCACTTGCTAATAACGAACGATAACGAAAGTCTTCGAGTTAAAATATTTTCCGCTGATCCATCGAGTGTCGTGTGTAGGTAGATTCACAGTTTGGCAACCGTTTCCCTTAAAGATCGCGATCGATGGCCGAGGCAGAGGATGGATGCAGCATGATGCGTGGGGCGGCCATCGAGCGTTCGATCAAGCTGCGCTGTGACGAAAAGGGCGCGGGTCGATTCTATTCCTACACGTTTTTGGTTTTCCTACACTGTTATACGGTTTCAAGCTTCGCTTCAAGTTCAAGTTCAACCAACACGGGCTAATTCAAATGGGCAGCGTTTGTTTACCATTCGCTTGATTGGATTGTTTTCATTTGCTTGTACATACGCGAGTATGTTTCGTAATAGAACTGTAGATATTCTTTGGTGGGATGTAAAGTAGTAGCAATGAAATACCGAAGAAATGGCGGCCTCTGGACAAGATCAAGTTGTTCCGGAGGCGTCTGTATACGCTTGGTGTTCATTGCCTTAAGTGGGTGCACTTTCGTTTTCTAGCCCGATCCGGTCGACCGAGAGTGTTTTGAGATTAATTATGGAACAGAACTGAGTTAATCGTTAAGGCTGAATCCTAACTAATGCCAGATGCCCGTTGCTGCTGGTGCCGTTGGATAGTGCGACTGTGGAAATAGATTTCATTCCTTACTTATGATGGATCATTGAATCGATCTTCGTTTATTAGCGCTTGGTTTTAATTACCGGTGGCAGTTGCTGGGCGAACGATTATATGACTAACCGCAAATGCGGCGGTTTCTATGAATGCTTGGCGATGTGCTGACGGGTGATTCGTCAATCATTCAATTTATATGGTTTACGGAGGAATTATCACCTTATTGGCAGAGTTGACTAGCAGAGAAAAAAAAATGCATGCCTTACTCTAAGAGGAAATATAAAAGTTTGATAAGGCATATGTCACCAGCAATATTGGCCAAGTCATAATGTGAGCGATGAAATGTAATTGTATTTTTTGGCAACTGTTGCATGGACAGTTTGTCATCATTGCTCTTACTCACTGAACAATCAGTTTCATAATGTGCTCCATAGATCATTGCACGATGGCGTCATCAATGCAGTTTTGACAGTTCAGGGAGCTTGTTTACGTGGACTTGAAATATTTTCGGTAGGATCGGATTGAGATTTTTTTTGTGCTCTAAATTTATTACGATAAAAAAAGTACATTGTCGGAAAACAGACACCATTGGTTATTTTTACATAAATTCCTGAATCTAATCGTATATAATCCGGATAAAGACAATGCAAAACTTCGTATGAGCGATTCAAATTCTAGCACCTTGTAAACAAGCTCCCTGAACTGTCAAAGAAGTGAGGTTAATACATTCCGTGCAATGATCTATTATTCAATGCTTTTGATTGCCGAAAAATACTACATTATGAAATGTCTCTGTTACACAATTGAGCGAGCAATTAATTTCTGAAAATGCTCACAGAAAAAAAATTATGAATTTTAACAGGTGTGTAAAATTTCCCGTCGTTGAATTTCAAGTCAAAGGAAGCGTAAATAACGAAATTGTTTGCAATCTTTCATGCGCCATACAATAATGTTTGCAATCTTTCATACAACAGACTAGATTCAGGCGGTATCTGGCTTAAGTTTACATGAAATATCCCATTAATTTCTGCCAAATCTAGCGTTCTCTTTCTGTGCATTAGATAACGCAAAAAATTAATTGTTTCTTTCAAACTGAGTATCGATTCCAAAACTGAACTCAGTTCGTTGCTTTCTATAGGAATTTCTATATGGAAAAACCAAACTTTTTGTTTTCCTAGTCCTTGCTCTTCGGTATAATGTGTTCCAGAAATGTTTGCAATCTGCGTTTACGAAAAAAATTCTCATTGCTTTAGCTAAATATGTATTACTGAATTAGCAAGTTGATGTTCCTGAGCAATCAGCTCTCTATCAGCTACTCAGCAAGCAACATTGGAGTATCTACAGCAAAGCCCGGAGTCATAAACCAAGGCAATGCCATAGTTCGTGCTAGCAGAGTTGCCTTCAAAGCTGTGAATCAATTAAATCAGAAACTAATTGCCGTAGATATCAATTAATAATTGATTAACGGATACGTTTCAAAAAATGGACAAAAATTGCCAATTTTTCATAGGTTTTCCTTCACCCGCCCCGAAAAAACTACCCATGCAGCATCAATCATAGTAACCTATGAGTCAGCAGACAAAATTTGACAGCTCTATCAGTTGAACTCGAACCCTGATGATAAAAACAGTGAAGCAACTTCGTTCAGAAGTGTGTGCGATACGCCCGTTCCGGCATCTACAACATCTTGGCACTATTAGAGAACAATCGAAAGAAAGCCCGGTTCCGGTTGGCCGACGACCCTGAGCGACAAAAAGCTTCAAAGGATGGTGAAGAGGAAGACCGAGGGAAAAGATGCTACATCGCTGCGTGCGCTTGGAGGTCGGTTCAACCGGCCAAACAGTGAAAAAGTAACTAGCGAGCATGAACACATATGTCAGGAGGCGGAAGTCCACTGGTTTTGGAGCTGAAGGCAATGACGCAGCGACAGCGGCTGAATAAGGTGGTCAACTCGATTTTCCCGGCTAATCACGACGTGGCGGTGGTGATGGACGACGAGACCTATCTCACCCTGGATGGCAACGACTTCGTATTTTACTTCCCCCACGAAGGAAAGGGCTCCGAGGTGAAGTTCATTTCACACACCAAGTTCCTCAAGAAGGTGCTGTGGCTGACAATCAGCGAGAAGGGGTTGTCAAAGCTGCTCTTCTTTCGATCCGGACTGGCCGTGAACGGGGAAATTTATAATACGAAATGCCTGCCGAAAGTTGCGTCGCTCATCAAGAAATACCGTAGGGGCGAAGACGCGGTATTCTGGCCAGATCTGGCATCGACCCACTACTCGAAGCGATCATTGGAGGAGATGGAGCGGCTGAATATCGATGTGGTACACAAATCGACGAACCTACACAACGTCCCCCAGCTTCGTCCCATCGAGAATTTCTGGGCCAACCTGAAGCGTAAGATCTACTCCAACAATTTGGTCTCAAAAACTGAGGAGGAATTGATAAAAGAAACGAAGAAAGAACTCAAAAACATGCCTACACGCATGTTTTCAACCATGACGAATGTTCCGGTTAACTGCCGGAAGGCCGCTCGTAAGGGCGTAGAATTGTTTTGCAAGTAAGCTTAAATAATTACCTTCTATGGGAAATTTATCAAAAGCAATTATCTGTCTTAGCTTTTTCTTATCACCACTTTCACCACCTCCGAAAAAAGTCCCTTTTTTTTAATGCAAACGTTAGTAGTTATATACATCTTCGAATCTAGTGGCTTCACAACAGTGAACCAATTTCAAATCGCTAACTCCATATTGATTGTTGGTGTAACCATTCTTGATACCTCGGGCAGAAAACCATGTTATTCAGGTTGGAGGATTTACGGCAGACCTTGCAGTCGTTTCTTTCCGTCTCAGGCATCCTTTAGGACCAGCGTTTCGTCAAGTAGTTCATTCGAAAAGTGATTGTGTGATCCGGCAACACGGTGTGCAGTACACCACTCGATTCATACAAATGAGCCAATCGCTCAAACGTCAAGGTAGACTCTTTTTTCCTGAAAAGGCGCATTGATTTTCTGATCAGACGAGGAAATTGTACACTAGCCTGGGACAAAAATTTAATTCCTTGTCGCTTTTGATTTTTGGGACCCTTTTGGGACCAACAATAACATTTGGATAATAATCAGTTTTAACTGAGTAACTTTTTCCACAAGCTTCAAATCGCTTTTCGGCCTTACAAGACTACTTTTCATGGAAAATTTCCCAGATGATTAGGATAATTTATATTTAGAGGACAACGGGTCTCCTTGTTAGATTTTTCTCTGTACAAGTAAGTTCTCGCATAACGAAAAACAATTTGCTATATAGTCAAAACTATATTTCGAATGCAAGATATATTATCACATTATATGTTATTGTTATCTGAATGTTTAATCTCGTTTTCACCATTTAGTCTTTACATTAACGCATAATGTTAATGCATGTCATATTGTCATTGGAAGGTTTATTATTTTCTGCACTCGGTCTGGATTATATACCAATTGCCACTTTTTTATGGTAACCTAACTTAACCGCATATTCAGCATATTGTTATTTGGCCTTCTACCATCTGACATATTGTTAAAACTATATAGGAGATTGTTAGTTTATAGTTGTCAACTGTTAGTGCAAAGGTCGTAACAATAACGGAAGCGGTCGTCAACAATAAAAGAAATGACCCAGGAATGGTTTGTAATTATGCGGGTTTTCCGATAGAAAATCATATGTAAAATTAAAACTGGGCGCTTAAATATAGTTTCACAGCTCGAGCAGAAATTTTGTACAGTTATTAAAAGGTCCAGAAGGCTCTCAAAAATCAAAGGGGAATGGATTTTTTTTTTCATATGTCCGCACACCCGCTTCGCTTCACTCAATTTTTGAGTAAAATTGTATGCTATCTCTCTTTTTCTCACGAAAATATTACTCAATTTTCGTTAAAAAGTGGATCAACTCAAGTTTTGAATACATCCACTTTTTACAAAAATTGAGTAACATTTCCGTGAGAGAAAAAGAGATAGCATACAATTGTACTCAAAAATTGAGTAAAGTGAAGCGGGGGTGCATGTCCCAGGCTATTGTACACACTAAGAAAAAAGTAAAAAAATAACTCAAATATGAGTTCTAAAAAGTAATGTAATGTTGGGTGAATTCAATAATGTACACACTAAGAAAATTTTACACTATTCGGTAACTTTCAACAGCTCAACGTTCGGTAATCCGATTTAACCGATTAAATCGATTAACCGAACGTTTGGCTGTTGAAAGTTCGGTAAAAAAAATTACCGAATACTGTTAAATTTTCTAAGTGCATAGCTTGAATTCACCCATCTAGTCAGTTATGATTGATATAATCAAACTAATCTGCACACTTCAAATTTATTCACGGGCTCAGTTAAACATTTAGCTGAATTCACTCGGCATTTTTGTATTTAACTGATAACTCGGCAAAAAATTGAACGATGCCGAGTCTCAGCATCACTTGATACTGAAATATCGGGTAGCTTTATTACTAAACCGATTTTCGGCATCACTAGGAGCCGAGCACAAACGTTAACCAAAATTCAACCGACCTCAGCTGCCTATCATGCAGAAATACCGGTTTAGCAGTGGTGTAAGTCGAGGTTCGGCTTTTTATCTGTCAACCGCCATGCGCCATGTTGTTTTCATTCGCAAGTGGAGTAATGGCTGGCCCACAATTGATACGTTGCGGATGCGTTTGCGTGAATTTGACAGTTTTCCCATAGGTTTCCTGTTAAATTTACGTCAACGGAACGCACACGTATCTATTGTGGGTGACCCTTAAGTCGTATGTTGTTTGTGGAGTGTTGAAAAAACATAGATTTATTGGCACTGTACACTGTATAATTACATTGATAAAACCTCGTCAACTACGCCAGTTCACCCGGTTCATAGCTGCCTCTCTCCATCCTCGGTTGCACCCCACGCTCTCCAAGTTTTGGTTTACTTGATCCACCCATCTAGCTCGCTGCGTTCCATGACTTCTTGTACCAGCCGGATTCGACCAAACACCATCTTTGCAGGGTATTGCCTATAGGCATAAAATATTCAATATTTCGATGAAAATCTAGTCCAAAATGTCGAGTTTTTACACACAATTCAACCGAAATTTCGGTAATCCTAATTTGTTTGTTTTGAATTTTAACCGGTATAGCAGTTTGCTCATGCCGAGATTCACAGCTAACTAAATGAGTTTTCAGTTTGACCCAAGCCGAGATTATCGGTTAACATTATAAAGCGGAAATCGAAACCGAGAGGCCGGCTGTGCGGATCTCGGTTTCAGAAAGCCGAGACTCGATAACCCGAGATATAATTTTTAGTGTGTGGTTTGTTTTCATCGCGAACTATAACATGGTAAGTTAAAACCAGTTCCTTTATTTGCTTATAGATCTATCTTATCAATGTATCATGTTTGAAAATTTAATGAAATGGTCCTCTAATTATTGTTAACTGGTGTTTCTAAGCCTAATGGAAGAATCCAGGTTGAAAAAAGAAGAAGACACCGAGTGGTGATAAATCTGACAACTCCCATGTTAAAGTTTGGGCGAACATTTCAAAATGCTTCTAAAAAATTCCAATGAAATTCTAATTAAAAGCGGTTTGTTCGATACCAAATTAAAGAGAGTTAGATGTTGGAGTATTTTTTTCATCTTCCCTGAAAAAATAGTGCTTAAAAACAAAACATAAACAAATCTGTATCTCTATAAATATAAAATTGGATTTCTATCACCCTGTCTGTCTGTATGTCTGTCTGACCCTAATAGATTCGGAAACTACTGAACCAATCGGCGGAAAAACTCGTATGCAGGAGTTTTTGGGTTCGGGAAAGGTTTTTTTGATGGCTTGAGACCCCTCCCCTCCCCTCCCCATACAAATGAAACACGAATTTCAGCTTAAGTCGAGAACTGATCAAGTCAATGGAGCCCAATTTGGCATATAGGAATTTTTGGAGGCAAAAAATGTTTCTATTGTAGATTGAGACCCCTTTCCCTTTTAAAAAGAAGGGCGGGCTCCCATACAAATGAAACCCAAATTTCTGCATAACGCAAGAACTAATCAAGCAAATGGAACCAAATTTGTCTTGTGGAAGTTTTTGAAGGCCAGAAATATTTCTATGGCATATCGAGACCCCTCCCCTCCCTGGAGGGGGATGTCATACAAATGAAACAGAAATTTCTGCAAAACTGAATAACTTACCGGGTAAATGGAATCAAATTTGGCATGTGGAGTTTTTGGAGGCAGGTTTTTTTTCTATTGTGGTTCGAGACCCATCGCTCCTCGGGGAGGGGGGGGGGCTTTCATACGAATGAAACATAAATTTCAAGCAAACATGAAAATTATCAAGGCAACTAAAACATAAAATGTGTGTTTCTCTAGTGAGCAAAATGTTCTGATAGAAGTTTTAACCCTTTCGTTGTCAAGAATGGAGAATGCTTTCAGTGCTACATTATGGACAAGAACTTAATTTCAAGTTATGCAAGAGAAAATTACGTTGAAACTAGCAAGATACGGCGTAGTTTGAAAATTGATGTTTTGTCTATGAAATGCTTCTACACAGAAAGAAAAACCATGGTAGAAACCAACAATCCGAGGGTTATATTAAGAACACACACACACCTACGTTATATTTTGCAGAATTTTTTACACACATTGGCAAACGAAAATATTTTAACAAATCTCATTCCTAAAAATAATACCAATAATATCAGTTCTATTAATTTTTCATTCATTTAGTTGCAATCGTAGAAAAGGCACGAACCGGGTTCAGCTGGTATGCTAATGAAATATGGGCTCGCCTGATATGATAGTTGATACCAAATGCTTGTTATTATTTGAAATTACTCTAGCAGCACACTTGTTGCAAATCGGTTGAGGTCACTTCATTGTGACTCATTCCAGTCACAATCGAGTAACTGCAACCAATAATGACGGTTATGTGTTGCTTGGGTATGTATAAAAACTTTGGAATCAATTATGAACAATTTCATAAATCAACCAATCAAACTTTCATATCACGAGTCCTACTCACGAAAGTCCCAGATAGTCGATCTTGTAAAAAGAAAGTCAAGATAACACCAGATCTCCATGTTTCATGCATTTATAAGTTCCCAAAATTTCTAAATTCCCTTGGACCCCTCCATATTAAAATGTTCAAACTTTAAACGCTTTGCGCCAGCCCTAGCATGTCTGATTCAGCTCAAATTTTGCTTAGGGTCTATTATTGTGCCAATCAACAATTATTACAGTCATACCTCGATATAACGTAACACAATTTTTATTTTCGTTACGTTATATCGAAGTTACGTTATATCGAAGCAAAATTTTTTTTCCAAGAATGTTTGTTGTAGCTTGTTTTTCTTTAAAAGAATTAACGCAATCAATGTTACTCACCCAGCAGGGTGTTCCAGCCCTTCTAACACATAATTTTTCAATTTCTAATTAATTTAATGTCTAGTAAATTTGATTTCCCAAACAACACAAAAATTACATTATTGGTTGCAGTAACTTGATTGTGAGTTAATTGAGTTGCATGCAAGTTACTTTAACTTATTTGCAACAAGTTTGCTGCTAGGGTAGCGTTTCTCTCTACATATGTTCTTGTTGGGGATCTTTTGAAAAAGATTGATTTTCAGTAAGCGAATGCCGTTGGGTTTGGTTATTTTTTTCCACATAACCACGGCTTCCGAATTCCCCTATTCCAACCATTTGGTTGATGAATTTTTTTTTTGCATGAGTTTGTAGCATTTCTGCAAAAACCAGATGTAGAGAGCTTCGTCAACCTGTGAGTATCGAGGAATCTTGGAACGCTTTCGTTTTGCTATTAATTCAAAACAAAACATGTCGTTTTCAGGTTTCAGATTCATTTAAGTTTCTTACACATTTCTCCTAGTTGATCAATTTTTGTTTTAGAAAGTTGTCCTTTGCATGGCATGGACGGTAGATGCAGACCGAACTTTGTACTTCTTCATTATTTTGTCATTTTTTGTCTTGCTTAGGCGACACACGATCCATTTTTCAGAAATCCTTCGACTTAGTCGACCTTCTTGAATTATGAGTTGTGCAATAATAAGGAAGTTTTAATAGCTAGCTTCCTACTACATACATAAAAACAAAGAATTCACAGAAAACAGATTTTTGACGGCATATACAAACCACGTTGAAGCATTGCACGCAACATCACAAGCAACTTTTCACCAAACCTTCCCAGATAGCGGAGCCTACTACAATTGAAGTACGATTGAAGTAGTGATGTGGTTGATTGAACAAAAACTTCAAAAGTGTTCTACAACACTCTTTTTGACACAAAATTTCTATAGGGAAGCCTCTGTAGTTTACTAAGCTTCACTTGAGTGGTTACCTCATTAAGTTTAGGCCACAATATAAGCGAAGCATACGTAGTTTTCGGGAGAACTATTGCAAAATAAATTCAATGGACAGTTTTTGGTCGTAGTCCCCATGTTTTACCCACTGCTTTACTATATACCCATAGGATATTTGCTGCCTTAGTGATAACCTTGTCTAGATGGAAATTTCAATTGTTTGTTTTTATCCGAAGTAACACCAAGATATTTAGCTCCTTCCACAAACTGAACTTGAAAGTTTGGGGGTGACCCCGGCGTAACTAGTGATTTACATCCATACCGCTCACGCCAAAGTCAAGACTTCTCCCCAATGCTTCTTAGCGTGTCTCTTACGACCGACATTCCTCATTCTCATTCTCGATTTCACGGGCATTGTAAAGCATGTTCCAAGATTTGCGAGTCGAGTCAGCTGGAACTACCTCCCACGCTTGCGCAACCCAAAAGATGACATTCTATATGTTGATTTTTTTCACGCACTCGTCAAACTCTCCTCAACGAATTTTCTGTATCATCAGATTCCTGTAGCGCGCCTTAATCATCTTAATGAAGTTTGGCGGTGGTGTTTACAGGGAGAAGGATGGTTAAAATTGATCAATCGTGTTTAGCTTAACTGCATTGTAATGAGCTGTACAATTATCCAAAATAAGGGTGGCTCTTAGGGGATTTCCTTTTGACTTGAGGAAGGCGGTCACTTTCGCGACGAATTCCGAAAAAAAAAACACTCTTTAAAGAGCTTCTTTTCCATCCAAGCGCTCATGGATGCCCTATAGTATAAGGGCAACTCCTTGAGATTTTGAAGTACTCGAGAGCTGTGAGACTTTCCAATCAACATTAACGGTAATTTGAGCGACCCATCCATGTTGCTGCAAGGCATGAACGTGATCCGATCTTTGTTGATTTGACGGCTCTTAACATATGTTCATATTGGGGATCTCTTGAAAAAGAGCCCACTTTCGTCAACATTGAAGTTCTGACAAGGAGACAAATCTTCCTCCCGATTCGGAAACAGAAATATTGCTGGACAATTTTTCGCCACTGATTTTCAGTAAACGAATGCCGTTGTGTTTTGTGTTTTTTTTCCAAATAACCAAGACTTCAGAGTTCCCCTGTTTCAATCATATGGTAAGAGATTCTTTAGCTTGAACTTGTAGCATTTCTGGCTTATCAGTCGTTGGTGCTGTCATTTTTGCAAAAAAAAACAGATATAGAGAGCTTCGTGGGTATCGACCATTCTCGAAACGCTTTCGTTTTGCTATAAATTAAAAACAAAACATGTTCAATTGACCTCACGGAATATCATTTAAGTTGTTTACACATTCCTCCTTGTTGGCTATTTTTTTTGAGAATGTTTACCTCTGCATATTTCATGGCATAGATGATAGATGCAGACCGAAGTATGTACTTCTTCATATTTTTTACTCATAGAAACACCATGTACAAGATCAAACCTCCGAATTAGTTGAATTTCTCGAATTATAAGTTGTGCATTAACAAAGAAGTTTTAACAGCTAGCTTTCTACTACATGCTCAAAAACAAACAATCCACAGAAAACAGAAAACAGTTTGACGGCATATACTAGCCATTTTACCAAACCTTCCCAGATACCGGAACCTAGTACAATTGAAGTACTATTGAAGTAGCCAAGTCCCTTTTCTCACTTCAATCGTACTTCCCATCCTAGTACAATCTTATTTCAATTGCACTTCAGATGTGGCAACCGATGGACATGAAATATCAACATAGCTAGCGGTTTATTTTATAGTTTGGCAATAGGTTGAAGGACACTCGAAGTGTATTAGGGCTGTTTATTTCAAATGGACCGGATCAAAGTAATGAACATCTTTAGTTCTAAGAATGGACAACTTTATTTCTAAGATACCTGATGTATATACATATGAAAACTTGGCTCTGTGAAGTTGATTCGATTGAGCCTGGACAGATTTATAAATAATTAAAAAACAAAAATATACAGTTAGATAAATCACGCTAACAATAAACTACAAAAAATAGGGGGAAAAAAGTTACGTTATATCGAGGTAAAAGTTACGTTATATCGAGTTACGTTATATCGAAGTAAGCCTGTATATGGTTTGTTTGTAAAATTCGATGGTAAACTTTTTACCATACATACACAGAAAAAAATAATTAATTTAACAGGCGCGTAAAATTTCCCCTCGTTTAATGCCTAGCCAAAAGAGGTGTAAATTACGAAATTGTTTGCAATCTTTCATGCGCCATACAACAATGTTTGCAATCTTTCATACACCAGGCTAGATTTAGGCGTTATCTAGCTTAAATTAACATGAAATATTCCACTATTTTCTTGCCTTAATTGTTATGTTATGTATTCTCCTTGCGTGGAGTAACGATTATAATGTAGAAGGAGATGTTCGCTCATCACCATGAGGCACCAAGGGTGAACATTAATGTTTTGGCTAGAATGAAAGATATTGTGTGCACTCTGTTTTGATGCGCACATGGGAGAGAAACTCTCTCCTTTTTGGGTTCGTTTTGATTCGCAACATCTGAGATCACTCGGAGAAGAGACCTCGGAGAAAAACACCGTAGAGACCTCGGAGAAAAACACCGAGAAGCGATGCGATACTGATCCCCACCAGTATGATTAATGGTAACCACCATTTATGGTTTTTACATACTGTTATGTTATGTATTCTCCGTGTGTGGAGTAACGATTAAGCATGAGTGATCTCAGACGTTGCGAATCAAAACAAACCCAAAAAGGAGAGAGTTCCTCTCCCATGTGCGCATCAAAACAAAGTGCACACAATACATCGCAAGAATAACGTAAGAATACCCTGCAGTGAGATGTTAGGCAAAAGATGACGTCTTTGGTCCGAGTACCACTGTACACATGCCCTTTCGCTTAATTTTCAAAAACATCTGTTCTATTTCCAACCTGCCGTCCACTGACGGAACTTTCAACACTTTCTCTTCATATCTTTCATTCTGGCAAAAACATTAAAGTTCACTCTTGGCCTCATGGTGATGAGAGAACATCTCCTTCTACACTATTTTCTGCCACATTCCCTTTATTTGCATTAGATAACGCAGAAAAATCAATGTTTCTTTTTATCTGTGTATCCTACAGTGCGCTCATATTGTTGAGATAGGATTTTTGTATACTTAATAATACTTAACTTATTTATCCTCTTGAACCTATCAAAAAAAAAATCCTCTTGAACCGTACACTACACTGTAAATTAATTGTCGTTCATATTACGAAATCAAAGGTAGAAAAAACAAATCTATTTGTTGTTTTCTGCAACGAAACTGGTTTGTACTACATATTTAAGAAGCTACCTTCGTATTTAATGCCACACGTGCAACTGTCAACTGTCATTCTACGAAAACAATACAAAGAGCTACGAGTAATTTGTCACCAATAAAAAAGAAGCGTCTCTATGGTGGTGCATGAACGACTGAAAGATCTACTTTATCGGCTCAAAATATAATTAAAAAAAAAGGGCACCACGAGGGTTCGGGGCATAAATTTTTAATGTTTCTGACATGGGTTTCGATCCTATATTTTTGGGAAAGGCTGTTATTAACTCCGTGGTTGATCTCACTAAACCATGTTGATTAGTGAGAACTAACTTGATTATTGTGCATGAGGTTCTCACTCTCGACAGCGCTTTCATTTATATTTTGGGATACATTAATGCTTCCCGCCATTCCAGCAGGAACACTAACACTTATGAGTACGATCGAAGAGAAGCAGCGATTGGCTGGTCTTCACGAAATTAATTTTGTGCATTGTACAAAAATTGTGTTATGATAGCTTTTTGTTAGAAGACAAGTCATATGAATGTTTTATACAATTTACGAGGCATTTGTTCTATGTACAAAAACCATGTTTACCAAACGAGTGAAATCTTATATGCGAAAATAAATTTTCAATTAGTAGTGCTGAAGGTACAGTTCATGCAGTATCTATGGATTGGTGTATTCTTGCACTGTATTTACAAAAACCATTGAAAGTTCTGTTAGACTAATTTTAACTATTGTCCATCTTTTATCAACGATGAAAGAATTTCGTGATGATAAAATGATTTTCGGAAGGAGCTCAAGGGTTTTATGAACTTGGGAATAAAGCGTAATTTTGTGTATCAAACCGTTAGAAGGTACTGCGTTCAAACGAAAAAAAAAAAGAAAAAAAAGGTTCAGATCACAAATTGATTCATTCCACTTTCATAAAATGAATGTTGATGGCAAAAAAAAATAGCCCTTTTGGAATTACAGGCATACTTCAACAAAAAGCAGCATTATTTTTCGGTTTTCTTCATCCATTTTTCATTCTATAACTCTACCATATAAATCAATGATACCAGTAGTTTCTAAATTGTATCATGTAGTTTGCGAGAAATTTACGAAAAACGTCAAAGTATAAAGTTGTTTTATATCGAGGTCTGACCGTACTTCCAAAAAGTGGCCACTTTCATGGATATTCCTGATTTTCCGGGTGGCCACCATATGACCTCTTAAGAGACATCTTCGGACCACGAATTGAAGTTCATTCTACTTTCCCAAAGTAAATGTAGGTTACAAAACAAAAGTCCTACTACTAGGGGCTACTTCCAAGAACTGGCCACTTTTACGGCTGTTCCGAATGTTTTGGAAAGCCAAGTGGCTTCCTGCATGGTTGTCAATGTTGATCAAACTAAAATTGTTTTTTACTTTCAATGTTTGGATGCACACCACGCTGATTTTGAAAGCAATTCACGAAGTGAGCCTAGATTATCTTTGTTAGGATTCTGGAGAGGAATGACAAACCTGAAGTCCTGTCATCAAATTTGATATGACTCGAAATTTACAAAATATTTCGAGAATTTCCTTGCAATAAATGCAAGGTACTGGTAATAGCTATAAACTGTCGAGCGTAAAATTTTGGTTTTCCCAGGCAAAAGCCTAACGAATAATTTTAAAACTTATGGTTTCTCCCCGCTGAAATGGTCAGCTTAAACATGATACCAAGCTTTCAAGAAACGTAAAGTTCACGGAATTTGGGAATCTTCCAAGAAAAAAGGCTTGAAAGTGCAACTCTCCTACTATTGCGGCACGCTAGACGAGACTTTGTATTTTCCGATGAAAATTTATTTGTCCGGCATTTTTGCCAATGATGCATGGCCTCCCAATTCACCCTGGTCAAAAATAAAGGGTTTGACAATAATTCGTAATCTTTCATATGATTAATTGTAAAAATTATGCTCTAGAAATTTCAATTAATTTAAGTTTTATACAGTTTTTTTTGGGAATTAGCTTATCAAAACTTCCGGTCCGCTTATAGGCATCTTGCTATGAGGTACCAGGTGGGTCTCAACCGATTGCCTGTCGATCTACCAAATTTGGAAGACGTCTCCATTGCGTTAGCTGAAGTTATAATCATCCGTCTAATATAGCCCAAAACATTGCGATTGCTTGACGGATTGAAGATAATGAAGTCATTGGGTATAGAACCAAGTCTCGCCCAGGTGGTGCTAAATCGACGAGCTTGAACATCAATAGAAGTAAAGTTGCCAGGAAGCGCGAATTGCATCTACGGACTCTTGTTTTTACAAAGTCCTTTAATCGTAGTTTTGGATAGAGTAGCATATTCCATGTATTAATAGATTATTATACATTAGGTATGTTATAAAACTAAAGGAATGTACATTTTAAATTTCAATCTCAATTTCAGTGAGCGAGATTAGGTGCTATAACCTTGGCAAATTATTGCCAGACTTTTGGTTCAAACGCCAAAAGTCCACCCACAGGCAAAAGGAGCACAAACTAATCTTTCTAGCATCTATGCTCCCAACGATAAAGTACACACCATCACATTATTTAACTCTATATGGAAGCGTTTGGTACGGGAGGTCTACGTTTCTTTCTTCCTTCCGTTGATTCGAAGTAGTAGAGCGAGTTCAGACACTCTTTCTGGAATCGATCTATTTCTTCGAGTCCTCTCTGTAGTACATACTACGCAGTTGGCCTGGTCGGTGACAAGAAAAATGATGCACTCAAGATAGTCGTCTTGAATTTTGTCAGTGGAAGTTGCAGTTAATCAACTGTTATATTAAGGTTAGGGACCGTTAGTTTAGAACAGTCATCAAGATTCGGATCGCAAAATTTCGCTTTTCATTCGTGCATCATAACAATTTTGCACACCCCTCATTTTGAAGATGTGTGCGTGTAGAATCATGCCTCTATTATGATTTTGAGATTAGCACTTTAGCTATCAAAATGTCGTCGAAGGAAGAGAAGCAACGCATCAAAATTTTGCACGTGCATGGCGAAAATCCAAGCTACTCTCACGCCAAGTTGGCGATATTGTTCAATATCAACTAAATCAACTAAACGTATTAAAAGTGTCCGGTGAACGTTTGTCGACAGCAAGGAAAGCTGGATCGGGGAGAAATCGGAAGCCGGAAGCCACAGTGACGACAACAAGATTTGCCCGCTGTTTCTAGCGGAACCCCAACCTCTCCCTCCGAGATGTCGCAAAGAAGCTGGAAGCGGTGCCTCCAACCGTGGATTGTCGAGCTGGATTGTCAACTTACAAGAAACGGGTGACTCCAACCCGCGACGATAAAGAAAACATGTCGGCCAAAGCACGATCGCGAAAGTTGTAGACGACATGTGAAAGTTGTGCTGACGATGTTTGATTGCGTGGTACAGGACGATGAAACTTATGTCAAAGCAGACTTTAAACAGCCCAACAAACATCAGTGTCAAATAACTGTTTGTTCAAACAAATTTGGAGAAGATATTCAGCTTTCTAGAAGAAAAAGCTGTACAACCTAGCCTAATTTGTTGAATAAACAGTTATACAGCATTGATGTTTGTTGGGAGCTTCCTGGACAAAAATTTTATACGGCAACCGGAAGGGGAAAGGTGACAGCTATTTTCAACACATTAAACTGTCAAAGTTCGCGAAGAAATATCTGGTGTGGTAGGCCATCTGTACCTGAGCAACGTTTACATTGCAACCGAAACCGTCAACCAGGAAATTTATTAGAACGAGTGCCTACAAAAACGTCTACTGCCTGAAGCGACACAATTGTTCCGTTTTATTTTGGCCGGATTTGGCATCATGCCATTATGGAAAATGGCCATGGACTGGTATGCCAACTCGGAAAATGGTCAACAAAGTTCAAGTAGTGCCCAAGAGCAAGAACCCTCCCAACACGCCAGAGCTTCGCCCAATCCGAACAATATTGGGCCATCGCTAAGCGGAATCTTAAGAAGACTCAAAAAGCTGTTGTGAGCGAGAAACAGTTCAAGGCAAACTGGCGTTCTGTGGCGAATAAAGTGGACAATGAGACCGTACAAAATCTTATGGCAGGTGTTAAACGCAAGACCCGGCAATTCGCATTCGGTTAGAAGGAAGCTTAGCTGAATATTTTCCCTGTATTTTGTATTAACTGAACTTGAAAACTAAAAAGAAATTGGCTTATTAATAAAAACTTTGACCGACTCACACAAATTACTGTTTGACAAAATTTTGATTGGAACACCCTCTATTATACTTATGTCTTATTACATACTTTTCTTTTTGGCTTTATTGTTACTCTTGGTGATAGATGAAAGTGTGTATTACACATTCAGTATTATCACTCAACCCACCTGAAAATAATTTTCTTGAATTTGTCTCAAATGTATTGTTTTATGTTACTGTCCATATATTCCCAAACACTGGTCGTTGAATTCCAAATAAATATTTGAAATGCAAAAATCTGCAGCACAACTATTTAAACAGAAAAATTGAGTGAATTTTAGCATAAAACAATGATTTGAGAAACCAAGGAAACAAGTAAATGGTTACATGTTTGTGACACACAATGTGCTGATTTGAAAATTGTCGGTGTCTTCCTTAGGATGTTCGAATCACCTTCTCTTCATTCACCGAAACGACTACCAATGATATTCTCTCCAGCTAAACGAGACAATAGGGATAATTTCAAGTGCTGGAATCAATGCTAATATTAGAGATCGCAGTGTTTACGTACGTCGATAGCGATAGGTATTTGCAAAATACTATAAGCAATAATGTTTCCCCCAAACGCTGATTAAACACTCCCGCGATGAACATACAACTTGCCAGCACACTAAGTTAGCTCCATCGTTCAGCAACACAGTTTACACTCGCGTGTTCTGCTTATTCCTACCGCAATGACGCAATTTCGGATCTGCCTGTCAGTTGTTATAGTGTGGAAACAATTTCCCGCCCATTTCCCAGTTCCACGGGATAAGCAGATACCACATCCAGATGATGGCGATGTTGACGATCGTCGGGAACTGTATTTCGCGAATCGATATTGCCTGGTCAATTTATTTACGAAAATTGGCGGCTCCCAACTCGGAACGCGATTTACCGTGCCACCCACTAGCAATTTTTTATCGGCTTGATTTATGACTCTCATCTCACCTCCGAGGAGCAAATATGCTGCCAATTTCCACATCCTGGCAACCGCTGAGAGACTCCGCTTTTCAAAACCTCGTGATGAACGGTCGCTCTGCGTTAGATCATAATTTTTGCGCCGTTCGTTCGATTCAGCTTCTAATCCAACGCGGGTGTAGTAGATATCCAGCAAATTGTCAGGCAGTTAATCACTTTTGATGACTGGTATTTTTTAAAAAACGTTTAGTACTAAACGGTTCTCCGAATCAAATTGCACTCTGTTCGTTGGGCTATTTTGCCAATCACACGCGACGACGAATCCCGGCTGCCAAAGCAAGTGCGTCTTAATCGCAGCGAAATCGGAACTAGACTGACTAGCAGCGGAGGAAAAACTGCGAGAATTGGATTTAGTAAGCAGTTTTGCTGGCATGCGGGCAGCTTGCAAGAATATCGAATACTAATATATGTATTACAGAGAGCGAGGCGGTGGCGCAGCTCGGTGCTCTTCCGTTCATATTCTTTGTTGATGTTTACTACTCTATCTGAACTTTGCGAGTTTTTCCTCCCCGGGAAGGGTGCTGGGGGTAACTAGATATCTCCTCTAATGTGTCAGTGCAGTGGGTGGAACTGGTTGATGATCGATGATTTATGGTGTTGGTGGAGACGGATGGCGTTTTTTGGTGGATTTTTGAAGAAGGAATACATTGTATTTGCGTGGCGTTGGATTGGTGGTAATTGGAGCGAAATGAATTAGCGCTTGGTGGCTTGTTTTTCCTTCCATCAAGGTCAGCCATTTTTGAGGTCATCAAATTCATCCTCCAATGTGACCTTTGGGGAGAGGTATAATTAGTTATCATCATTCTGCGGAGGGATTTTTCTATTTGAATTTAGTATACCTCCTGAAATAAATGATTGTGAAGTAGTCATACTTAACCGTTTATGTATTAGTAGCAAATTTATTTCATAAATAAATTTGGAAGAAAGTTCTTCCTTGGCTCAGTCGGCGAAGGCGAAACATCAAAACAATACCTTACTGAAGGTGGCTGGATTCCTTTTCACGTCTGCTCTAGAGAAAATTTCCTAGATAAAAAGTATGATTGTACTTGCCATATAAAAGGTGTTCCGGTCAAAATTTGGTCAAACTGTAATGTGTGTGTGAGTCGATCAAAGTTTTTATCAATAAGTCAAACTGAAATTTTTCAAGTTCAATTAATACAAAATACAGGAGAAATATTCAGCTAAGCTTCCTTTTGACCAAATGCGAATTGCCGGGTTTTTCGTTTAACATCTGCCATAAGATTTTGTACAGCCTCCTTGTCCACTTTATTCGCCGCAGAACGCCAGTTTGCCTCGCTTACAACAGCTTTTTGAGTCTTCTTAAGATTCCGCTTGACGATGGCAAAATATTGTTCGATTGGGCGAAGATCTGGCGTGTTGGGAGGGTTCTTGTCCTTGGGCACCACTTGGACGTTGTTGGCAGCACACCACTCCATGGCCTTTTTTCCGTAATGGCAAGATGCCAAATCCGGCCAAAATAGGACGGAACAATTGTGTCGCTTCAGGAAAGGCAGTAGACGTTTTTGTAGGCACTCACTCAGATAAATTTTCTGGTTGACGGTTCCGGTCGCAATGTAAACGTTGCTCTTCAAGCCACAAGTACAGATGGCCTGCCACACCAGATATATCTTCACGAACTTTGACAGTTTAACGTGCACTTTGATAGTTGTTTTTTGTATTCTCCTATGCGCGGAGTAACGATTATTTCTCATCTCCATGCAAAACGCTAGGAGTGAACGGTAATTTACATATTGCTAGAACGAATAGAGATGAAGGAAAGTGTATTGAACAGTTCCATCCTCCGCTCGTTTTCAAACTTGTATCTTTCAATTTCAAAGGCTGTCGTTACCCTATACGGAACTATCCAAAACACTTTCTCTTCATCTAGCTAGCTATTCGTTTTAGCAATAAATTACCGTCCACTCCTAGAGCTGCGCACGGAGATGAGAAATTATCTGCTTATGACAAATTTCAATTTAATGTGCTTGAAAATATCTGCCACCTCTCCCCGTCCGGTTGTCGTATGAAATTGCTGTCCAGGATGCTGTTAAAAGTCGGCCTTGACGTAAGTTTCATCGTCCTGTACCACGCAATAAAAATTTGTGAGCATCGTCGAGTAAAACTTTCGTGATCGTGCTTTGGCCGACGTGTTTTGTTTATCGTCGCGATTTGGAGTCACCACTTTCTTGTAAGTCAACAATCCAGCTCGTTCTTTTGCTCTATCTACGGTTGAAGGCACCACTCCCAGCTTCTTTGTGACATCTCGGACGGAGAGGTTAGGGTTCCGCTCGAAACAATTGGCAACTCTTTTTGTCGTCGCTGTGGCCTCCGGCTTTCGATTCCCCCCGCGATCCAGCTTTCCTGGCAGTCAACAAACGTTCACCGAACACTTTTAATACGTTGGTAACCGTTTGATCTAGCCACATTCAACAATTTAGGCGTGAGGGTAGTCGGGTTTTCGCCATGCACGTGCAAAATTTTGATGCGTTGCTTCTCTTCCTTCGACAACATTTGGATAACTGAAGTGTTAATCTCAAAATCAAAACAAAGACATGATGCTACACGCACACATCTTCAAAATGAAAGGTGTGCAAAATTTTTTAATGCACGATGAAAGGAAATGCGTCAAGTTTAAGTCGACCAAATTTTGATCGAAACACCCTTTAATCACACTTACCAGATGGGGTGAAAAGTAATATCATAGACTAACTCTAAGACCAGTAGGTCCCATACAAAAACGATTTTTTTCTTGGCTCAGTCAGTACTAGAACATCGTCCCAAGCTCGGTCCCAAGCTCAATAATGCACCCCTTATAATGAACTCACATGAACTCACTCTCAAATACTCTGTCAAAATAACACAGCAAATCAAAACAAAGGCGCAAATATGTATAACAAGGTGCTGGCTTCAAGGTGTAATTCGGACCAAGGGGTTCTACAACAGTGAACCAATTTCAAATCGCTAGTTGCATATTGATTGTTGGTAATATTCTTGACCGCCACAATGCGATGCTTTTGCAAAAAGATTATAGTGCCTTGTAGTCCGTTCATATTTAAGCATACACGCCAAATTTCAGTGCCATACTGCCCTTAGTTTTGTTTTGACAGCTGCTTGTGGTTGACGTGATTGGCATCATGTTGAATATGGATAAAAACGATTTTATTTCTTTCATAAAACTTTTTTTTTGAGAGGCAAACGGCAGAAACAAAACAAAAATTGGAAAAGTATTATGGGGCAAATGCTTCGTCAGATCACTCCGTTAAATATTGGTTTCGAGAGTTTCGTGGTGGCAGCAACTCCACTACCGATCAAGTCCGCAGCTGCAGACCCTCCGATGCGGTTGCAGAGGACAATGCCAAAAAAGTTCATGTAGTGGTGTTGGCTAGCAGATGCCACAAAGATTAATACTGAGCCCACGAGCCATGTTTTGGGCGAGATTCTACATGTTAAAAAGTAACCCTGCCGCTGAGTGCCACGCATGCTCACTCCTGACTTAAAACACGAACGCGAGAGCACTTCGAAACAGTGTTGAGACTTACTGATGCGGAATCGGACGATTGATGGAACCTGGATCCTCTATTACACACTAGCGATCAGAATGAGTGCCCGGCAATGGACTGAAGCCGGCACGAGTGCTCCAAAGCGGCCTAGGGATGCTCAATGGGTCAGAAAGATTTTGGCGTTGGTTTTATAGGATTGTCATGACATACTCTTCGTGGACTTCGAGTATTATTGTGCACTATTAGAGCGATTCAAGGCCGAAATCGCTGCAAAACGGCCTTACACGAAGAGACAAACAATTTTGTTTCTACAAGACAATGTGCCGGCGCATAAGAACATCAAAACCACGGCTAAAATCAATGACGTTCGGCTCCAATTGCTTCCGCATCCACCGTACCTACCCGATTTGACTCCCTCGAACTATCATCTGTTCCCAAACCAAAATAGATGACTCATTAATAAAACAAATCAGCTCATGATTTCCTCATTGACGCCGCGTAGAATTATTTTTTGGACGGAATCAAGAAGTTGGAAAATTGCTGGAACAAGTGTATCTAGCACAAAGGGGGCAATATTGAATAAAATAAAAAAAAAACCTTAGAGAATTTGTTTTTTTTCCATACCCAAGGTGGTTAACTTTCACCCCACCTAGTATGAAAAAATTGTACTTATATAGAAAGGTCTGGAATAATAACTGTGTAGTACTAAGGAGTGTATCAAAAATCAGTTATAAGCATTCAAAAATTGAAATGAGACTAAAGACAATTCACAAATTTTCCTTATTACAGCTTAACATGTTAAAACATCAATCAAACTAACAAATTAATAAGATTTCAGTGATATGATCGTTCTTCAGCCTTTATATCGTCCATGGATGCGAGTCCCGCAGTTCCTGTACGACCGGAAGGAAGATTGGCCGAAGAAGCAACTCCCGCCGGCAAAAACAACAGAGGAGCTTCGAGTACACTAACCGGCGATGATGGATGCTAGTCGGTTCTTAAAGTGGACGTTGGTTCGGACAAACACATGTGTGTTCCGTTTCGTGTCAAATTGCAAGCGAAAGGTAGAGCGACTGCCAATCGAAACGCTGTAAGCAACGAGCACGCAGCTAGTTTGGAAGCCGAACAGACTTGCCTCAATTCGAGTGCTGTTGTGCCAAGAGGAGCACCTGAAAGCTGAGCAGTACCTGATGAAGATGGCACAGTCGGAGAGGTTCATCGATGAATTAAAGGTGTTGTACAAAAACAAAGATTGTCGAGCTAGCCAGTGGATGGCTATCAAGAAGTACGCTGTACAAGCTAACCCCGCTGATCGATGAGAATAGATTGATCCGGATAGAAGGACGAGTCGATTTCCCGTAGTTCTGCCGGGTGATCATCGGATCACGAAGCTGATAGTACAGCATTATCACGAGAAGAGTGGGTAATGGGTACCGGCAAGCGGTGAAGAATGAACTATGGCAGCTGTATTACACTCCGCACATAGGTGCAATGCAATTGTCCTAAGGTGTTCTGGCGACACATCAATGAACATCACATAGAGAACAGTTTACCTTCATCCATCTCTCGGAACGGGGTTATCGCTGAGTCCGTTCTCGACATCTGTAGCATGTTCTCGGAACAGTTTGCAGGTGTTTTCCATAACAATGCTCTCCAGTCACGGCAAATTGAAGTTGCTTCGAATAACGTCCCTTTGTCTGACCGGTATTTAAACGCAATCCCTATCGACGATGCAGATATCGTTGCTGCTGCAAACAAGTTGAACACGTCAAACAACGCTGGACCGAACGGTATTCCATCCTTGTTTCTAAAACATTGCATTGCTTGGCTGACTGCACCGTTATGTCACATCTATCGGTCATCATTGACGACCGGAAGTTTTCAACACTATAGAATGAAGCGTATATGTTTCTCGAGCACAAAATGGGAGTTAGAAGAAATGCTGATAACTATCGCGGAATTTCGAGCTTGTGCCCAGCCTCTAAACTGTTTGATATGACCGTTTTGGAACTCGTATTTTTCCACGCGAAGCAATATATCAGCGAAGATCAACATGGATTCATGCCGAAGTGTTCAACGACCACAAACCGTGAGGGTTATTCCGAGAGTCGAAGTGACGTTTGTCACTTGGTGAAGTGAGAAGAGTCACCTGCAGTGACGTGACTCTCCTGGGCAAATCAAATGGAGAGTCACGTCACTGCAATTGACTCTTCTCACTTCAACAAATGACAAACGTCACTTCGACTCTCGGAATAACCCTCCGTCTATCAATCACTTCCTTCATCATGGATGGGATTTCATCTGGTTCACAAACGGACATTGTCTACTGTGGCAAAACTGAAAAGACTTGGCTTTGGTGCCTCCTTGCTTCACTGGTTCAAATCGTATCTTTGTGGCAGAACTCTCAAGGTTTACATTGGCGATGAGCTGTCCTCTTCGTTCCCCGCTTTGCCCGGCATTCCCAAAGGCAGTCATCTTGGTCCGATGATTTTTCTCTTGCATTTCATGGTCTGTATGGTCTTGAATCCGGGAAAGTGTAGCGTTGTCACTTTTTCTAGGAAGAAGTCTCATATTAGCTTCGGTTATTCCTTGGCCGGAACTACTCTGCAAAGAGACAACCAAGTAAAGGACCTTGGTGTGATACTCGACGATAAACTCACGTATAAACCTCACATGTCCTACATCATAACGAAAGCTTCCCAAAATCTCGGCTTCATTTTTTGTGTGGCTAAAGAATTTCGAGACGTGTATTGCCATAAGTCGCTGTACTGTTCGTTGGTGAGGTCCACCTTGGAATCCCCGGTCTGGAATCCTCATCTCCAACATGGAATCGAACGTATTGAGTTAATTCAACGACGTTTTATCCGAAACGCTCTTCGTAGACTGCTTTGGAGGGACCCTTTCAACCCTCTGAGTTACGCGAGTCGCTGTCTTATGATTCATTTGGACACTCCTCAAATTCATCGTGAAGCCGTGAAGGCACTTATCGTCGCTGATTTGCTGTCTGACCACGGAACACGTCTGACACGGGCTGACAGCTTAGTCCTGTTTGATGGTGGATACATCGGTTCATCGGTCACCGGGGCTAGCTAATCGAGTTCTTCTCCGTCAACGGGACGAATTTTCGGGACGAAGCTGTAGAGGCTGTGCAGGGCATCAGAGATGACTGTGCAGATAAGCTTACAAACACGAGAACGAAGTGGACGTTCAATCCTCCCACCGCACAGCGTTGAATGACGAAAGGGGGTTGACAGATGAGATTCTCCAAACAGCAATCATGGAGGCAGAGGACATCATTAACTCTCGTATGCTCACCTATGTGATGCAGCAATCCGAAGAGGCCAAGTCCAAACCATTTCTCGATGGGTGCACCACCGAACCATCCAAGCGGTACACTTCCACCTTCCCTTCTTGCAGAAGCTCTTCGAAACACTTTCCAGTGGAAAAAGCAGCTAGCCAGCGTGATGTGGGAGAGCTGAATAAAAGAGTATGTGCCTTCGTTGCGCCAGAGATCGAATTGGTTCAACGAATCAAGACCATTGCAAGCAGGCGATCTGGTGTACGTGGTGGATGGTTCCAGTCGAAAGTGTTGAATCCATGGAGTAGTGGAGAAACCGATCGTGTCCGGAGACGGTAGGATGCGTCAAGCGTGCATACAACCAAAATGTCATTTAAATGACTACCGGAATGAGGTACCAGGGCCTGGCGGTGAACGAACTATACGGGCTCATCATTACGAAGCTGTTGACCGCTTGCCTGGATGATCACATTCTTCAGCCGTGGGAGCGACAGCAGCAGAACCATGAGTTGCCCAACTATGAGGACACGGTGCAGATTTTGAAAGGTGGGTGCCAAATTCTAGAACATTGCCAAAATTCTAGCCATCCTATTGCGGCGAAAGAGCCTTCATCCGAACATTCCCATTCCAAACCTGTGAATCAAAAAAGTGCATATTGTTACTTCCTCTAATTCAGAAACCCGTAAAAACACCGTCATTTTGATTGTCCCATTTTTACCAAAATGCCTATCCCAGAGCGCATTTGGCTTTGTGCACAAATTACGTAACGCAGAAAAACGGGATTTTGGACCCCCTCCCTATGTAACAATTAGTAACGCGAGACCAGACTCCCCCATTAATTACGTAACGCTCACGGACACCCCCCCACCCTATTTCTCAGTTGTTATGAAATCATCACAAAAACTGTTATTTTTGTTGTTTTTATGTTTAATACTAATAAACTTGAAATTAGTAAAGATTGCAAACATCATCCAATTATTTTCATTTAAGTAACTTAAAGCTAATATAAAGATTACGAAAAACATTGCACTCATTGTACTGTATTCAAACTGTTACAAATATTAGTTCAACAAGTTTATTCAAATGTCTTTAAATTATTTAAAGAATCACAAAAAAGTTTAATTCGTATCACTCAAATCAACAGTATTTTATGCCATGCACAATTGCAATTGCAATTTTGCTATTACAATTATTGTAATTGTTATAAAAAATTATTATTAATTTCATTTTTTACATAGGTACTATTCAGAGTTTTCCTTTTGATTCGGGCAGTGCATGAATAAGCGCGCGCTATGTGCGACTAAATCATGACGGCAGAAACAAAGAACAACAGACACAGTGACAAGTTAATTTGATGTAGGCTGAACGCAATGAGTAGAATCAACATTTCTTGTGTATTTAATCAAACCACACATTGTTTTAGTTAAATGCAACCATATATTTTAAACAACAATTTTTTTGTTCGAATCCAAAATTGTTAGTAAATTAACATTTCTAACAGAAATCTTTATTGAGTCAACAAAATTATTTTGTAGAATCAACAATCAACAAAACATTTAACTTAATTTCTTATTATTTCAATGGTTCTAATATATGAAAAAACATTTTTTTTCAATCCAACCGCTTTGGTCGAATCCATGCAAAGGTGCATTGATTCCAAAAAGCTAATTTTTTTATTCAACAATAAATGCTTTTTGTTTTCAATAGAAGCCACTTTTGCAGAGTTTTAAGAAACAAAACAAAATTGTTATTGGTTAAAAAATTAAATCGATATTGTTTGAATAAATAAATATTATGGGTAAGTCATGAGTCAACAACGAAATTTGTTGAATCTATACAGAACAATATATTTCTCAACGTGTAGATGTACAATTTATGGAAAATTGCGCGAATTGGTGATGCAAATCATCATAAGATACCTTTCGTTTAGTAGATCACATTTAAATAGTACACTGAAAATTATTTTTTGTTCATATTACGATCGAAGGTAGGACTAACAAATCTATTCGTTGTTTTCTGCAACGAACCTGATTTTTACTTTCTACGAAGCTTCCTTCGTATAAAAAGCCACACACGCAGCTGTCAAAAGCACAAAGCCTTTTTTGACACAATAAGAACATTCGTTCATTCTACAAAAAAACAAAGAGCTACGAGTAATCTGTTACTATTAAAAAAACTTTACCAGCTCAAAATATAATTAAAAAAAAGGGCAACCACGAGGAGTTGTTCTGCACTAAACCAAGGAAAAATATTAAAATTAATAAAAACATCACATAGCTTCCCACAGACAATATATGTGACAACTATATGTGTTTTCAGATAAATTTTACATGATTTCTCGGTTCAGTGTGCTCTTCACTGCAATATGAATGTTTCATATAATTTACGAGACATTTGTTCTATGCGCATAATCCATGTTTACGAAACAAGGAAAAGCTAATTAACGAAAATAAATTTTAAGTGTATATCTCCATTTATCGAAGCTTTAGAATTTGGTCGGAAATCAAAATATAGACTTAATTCATTTATCTTAAAACTTCAGATGCACCACTTACCAAAAAATTTGTTTCAATTTTGGCCATTCCCATAAGAAACACATGCGATTGGCCATGAAAGGAACCAAAATTTAAAACTATGGCGAAAATTGGTGCAGTGTATCAGTTATGGCAAACGTCATTAATAATACATAAACAAAGTTTTGGCTCATTTCCAAATTTTTTCTTCAAAATATAGATTAAAACCTTTTATTTGACGTATTGAAAATGGGGTTTACCCAGAATTTTTAAACATAGTTCTCAACTAGTAGATATAAATTAACCATTTTCTACTTGATGTAGAAGGAGATGTTCGCTCATCACCATAAGTCACCAAGAGTGGACAGTAATGTTTGCTAGAATGAAAGATATTAAGAGAAAGTGTTGAAAGTCCCGTCAGTGTACGGTAGGTAGGAAATAGAATAGAAGTATTGAAAATTGAGCGAAAGTGCATTGGTAAAGTAGTACTCGAACCAAGGACGTTGCTTTTGCCTAACATACCTCTGCGGGGTAGGTCAAGGCACGAATGAATCCGCCTCCCTCAACAGGCTTTTCTACTTACTACTTGCTACTTTGCTTGGCACACAGGAAATTTAATTGATGGCAAAATGGTTATTCACTTTTTGATTTTTTTCAAATTGGTTATTTTGTTACGTAACGATTTTAAAACCCCCCCTCCCCCCTATGTCACAATAAGTAACGGTTGTTCAATCCCCCCCCCCCCCCTTCAGCGTTACGTAATTTGTGCACAAAGCCTTACCAAAGTGAAGCAACTGAGCTTCAACTGCCTCTGATATGACCACTGCACCAAAGATTGTTCATGCAAGCGTAATTGTTCCACATGTCAATTGTCGGCACCATTCTCACCTCCATGAAGAGATTCTTCGGAAACCCACTGAGACCAAATCCCTTTTTGAGAAGAGTTTTTGCAATGCCAACCATTTGCAAACCGCGAAGACTACGATGCTGTTGACTGCTGTCGTAAATCTCTAGAGTGTTGATGGTCAGCTAGTCGTGCATCGCTAGATAGTGGTTCTCAAGTGTAATTTGTGTCCGAGATGGTCGCCAACCGTTTGATGATTCAACGAGAACACGTAAACCTGCTTGTTTCCGACATAGGCGGAGCGAAAATCTACGTGCGAGATAGGCTGGTTGTTACAAGGCAGTCTAGATGTAACAATTTCTCCACTAACGTTGAATTCCTCGTAGTGCCCAAGGTAACCGGCATTAGTCCTTCTGTCAAAATTGACACTTCCTCCTGGCGGATGGGCTGGTTGTTGTCTGGAGAATTCCACAACGAAATTGCCAATACCGTGCTTGCCCACCAAAGCGCAGCGTCAATTGGAAGCTCTACTCCAGTTTGGTGGTTTCCCTATCCACAAGTGGAGTTCAAACTGTCCGGAGTTGTTGGAGCAGATCCCTAAGGAAAGTAGAGAAACGTTGGGTCGTTTGGTTTCTACAATGGACAAAGGAGTGAACAAGACGCTTGGCCTTACCTGGAGCCCGAATTCGGATGAGTTCTTGTTCATCCTTCACCAAGCGGGAGGTTTTCTCGGAGATTAGAAGGGTTTTTATCCTTTGGGCTTGGTCTCTCCTATTATCGTGCTCGCCAAAATCCTAATTCAAAAGTTGTGGTCCGCCGATCTTTCTTGGGATGTGAATCTTGAAGGAGAACTGCTTCTTTTCGAGTTTAAGTTCAGCGATGGTCTGCTACCAATTGTTGAGAACACGTACATAGCTGGTTCTGTGTACATGGTGACACCTAGCCCTAGCCTCTTGGTGTGCACCTAGAACTAGTCTCGGACCTGACCACGGAAGCGTCCATTGCTGCATTGCAACGCTTTGCTAGTATCAGAGGATTACCTAGAGAAATGCACTCAGACAATAGGTCAAACTTTCGGGACGCAAAAACGGAACTGAATGAGCTGTACAAACTATTTCGGCGTCAATGTGCTGTGAATAGAATTGAGGTTGAGGCTATTATAAATTCTCCCGATATAACCCGATATTGACGATCTCAAGGTGCTCACTCATGATCATTTTTTTGAAAACCACGAGAAAACTTCTGGAAAAAGTGGAAGAATGACTATTTGCAGAGTTTGTAACAACTGACCAAGGACCATATTCGGAAGTATAACTTACAACCAGGAATGATTGTGCTTTTGAAGATCAAAACATGCCGTCGATGAGTTGAAGCTTAGGGAAGATCGTTCGAACCTATCCTGGATCCGATGAACTGGTTCGTTTGACGTGAAGGTTGTCTACAAGCGCCCTGCATAGAAGTTTGCAGTGCACCCAATCCAGGATAATCAACGTTCCGAGAATGAATGTTCAAGCCCGAACGTGAACGACGACTTACAGCTGTCAGCCAGCGATCACGGGACCATGCCATATCAGTCGATAGCTCCACCCATCTGACATGCAACGAATGAGCGAGGTGGTGACGACGGAAGAACAATAAGAAGCAAACAGCATTTTTGACACTTTAAAAGCGGCACATTAAGCAGTGCTGGTATCAGTAAAACCTTCGTAAAGTAAAAACGAAGAGTAATAAAACCATGCTATACTAAAGTTAAGTGTATAAGTTTTTTCTGATGGCCTCCGAGACAGCGATGGTCCACTCGACGAGGAAAGTTGATGTTTACAGTTCACCGGCGACCGAGTAATTGTCTTGACGGAGTTGTGGAACCCGATCCACCCTTTTCAGTGCAAGAGGGAAGGTCCATTAATTATGTCACGCAGTAAGGGGGGAGAGGGGGGGTTTGAGAAAACGTGACGATCCATACAAAAAAAATTTGAACGTCCATACAAAAAACGTGACAAGGGGGGGAGGGGGGTTTGTAACAAGCCATTTTTTGCGTGACGTAATTAATGGACGTTCCCAGAAGAGTTATGTGTTTCCCCACAAGCTCTCGAAAAGAAAACTCGTCCTTCCCCCGGCTTCCTGCTTGAGCGGTACTCTGCCCTTACCAGACGTTTGAGGACGTGTTTCGTCATGTCACAAGACAGTAGTTAAGCCACTCGCGTCGTTTACGTCCCCGAGTTTGGCATGGCCCCAACAAGGACATTTATGCGTGTCAGTACATTTGTTCACCGCATTGGCAACTTTGCCGTCAACTATCGAGTAAAAAGCCGAAACCGTGACGTTCAAGCTCAACCTCAACCAAGAAAATTTCATAACATGAGAGATAATACCTCGTTCTTAACGATTATTGCCCCTCCCGAGATATGTTCAAATCCAATTGAGATCTGGGTTGGGATTTGTCCACAGTTTGTTCCACGATTTGGTCTCCAAATTTAGCGGGAGTACGCATTCGATGAACAGCTTCGTCATAATTGCTTTCTGACTGGAGCCAGTAGCAGAGTCTACGACAGCCGACAGTGACAAAACGCAATCCAGATCACTGTTCATCATAATATTTAAGACCATGTCTCGTAGAGTTACCCTACAGATTCAAACGCGCTTGAAACGTGAAACAACAGTCAAGGATCTGGGAGTAATGCTCGACTTCAAACTGTCATTTGAGAACCACATTGCCTATATTGTTTTCTAAAGCCTCATCGCATCTAGGATTCATCTTTCGCTTCGCAAAAAACTTCAAATACGTTTATTGTCTGAAGGCCCGATACTGCTTTTCGGTTCGTTCTTTTTTGGAGTACTGTGCTGTTGTTTGGTCCCCTTTCAAGAAAAATGCAGTCCAGAGGATCGAAGCCGTTCGGCGAAGATTTATACGCTTTGCTTTGCGATATCTTCGTTGGCAAGGCCCTCGCAAATTGTCAATTTATGAAAGCCGATGTAAACTCAGCAACCTGGAAAAAAAATTGGAAGGGAGTCGTATGGTGGCCAAAGCCTCCTTCAGAGAAACATCTACTGTTCCACTTTATTTGATCTCTTGAACATCAACACTCGACGACGAAACCTTCGTTTACAATATGTCTTGATAAACCGGCACTCAAGGACCAACTACGGCAAACACGAACCTGTGCTAAGCATGTGTTGCGTTTTCAACAGCTATTATAACGTGTTTAATTTTAATGTATCTCGTGAGGTTAATAAGCGTTGTTGCCGAAGATGTATGTCTTAATTGTTGTAAATGTATTTCATTTTTTCCATAGACTAACCAGTAGGACCAGTAGGTAATGAATAAATACGATTTTTTTCTTGGCTCAGTCAGTACTAGCACATTGGTCCCAAGCTTAATAATGCGCCCCTAATAAAGAACTCACACGAACACACTCTCAAATATTCTGTCAAAATAACACAGCAAATCAAAACAAAGGCGCAAATATGTACATCAAGGTGCTGGCTTCAAAGTGTATTTCGGACCAAGGGGTTCTACAACAGTGAACCAATTTCAAATCAGGAGTTGCATATTGATTGTTGGTGTTACCTTATTATCATTGGGATAAACATTTCACAACACACATTTATCAAACAGAAAAATTAGATTTAATTCTACACGAACTCATGGTTCATTTGACCGTCGGCATTCTGTTTCGCTTTAACAAAATAAATAATTACATATCAAAATCAGCGGCTGGAAGAAGAAAACTTGTATCCTTTTTGGCTCAACTAGTACCAGCACATTGGTCCCAAGCCTGATGATTCGCCCCTAATTTTGTAACTCACGCGAACACACCCTTAAATATTCTGTCAAAATAACCCAGCAAATCAAAGCAAAAACAAAAATTCTAGTACTGACAAGCAGAAGAATCTATTGCAAGGTGCAGGCTGCAAGGTATACTTCAGACCTAGGGGTTCTACAACAATGAACCAATTTCGAATCACTAGTACCACTGTACCTTTCGGTGCTAGTATCTATGGCTTTGTTTTGATTCACTATGTTATAGATCATTGCACGGAATGTATTAACCTCACTTTTTTGACAGTTCAGGGAGCTTGTTTATAAGGTGTTAGAATTTCAACAGCTCAAACGAAATTTTTCATTGGCTTTGTTTGGATTCTGTACGATTAGATCCAAGAAATCATGTTAAAATAAGCACTGGTGTCTGTTTTCCTGTAGTTTTACTTCAATCGTAATAAATTTAGAGCACAAAATCTCAAACCGATCTTACCGAAAATATCCACGTCCATCAAATATCAAAGTCCACGTAAATAAGCTCCATGAACTGTCAAAACTGTATTAATGACGCCACCGTGCAATGATTCATTTTGACCGAATACTTTAAGGTGTATTGGTGAGAGTAACGTTATTAGGGGCGAATCATTAAGCTTGGGATTGAACTTGGGACCGGTGTGCCAGTATTTGCTGAGACAAAAAATATATTCATTTTCTTCAGGACTATCCATCCGCTGGACACATACTGCCGTGTCTATCGCCGTGAAAAGAATGTTTGTTTTCCCACAGATAACCTATAAGTTTACATTGCGGTTCGCGGTAGAGAAGATCTTTTTACCTACTGTTTGTTATGTTTTCGTCTAAAACGCACAACCACATTTCCAGAAGGCGCTCTACCACACCCAGACGTGATAAGCATAATTCGAAGATTTTTCATTAGGGCCTAACTTACAAACATAAACAATGGCTTTTTCCACGAATTTGGCGTCATTGAAAACCCGCCTAGTCAATCCACCACGATTTTGAAGAGGATGTGCTAACCTATCCGATAAAATTGGATGCCTACGTAGGTAGCCTTTGTGCCACGAGAAATTTATGGAGGAAGCCATTTTTTACATTTGTCAATTAAACCCTAATGAACAATCTTTGTCGAACTGTATACTGTGTACCAAGGGGCTCTAAAGAAGTGAGCCAATTTTAAATTGCTAATGAAAGTTTATTAAGCTCTACCAGCGGCTAGATAGTCCTGAAGAAAATGAATATATTTTTTGGCTCACGCAGTTATAACATACCGGTCCAAAGCTCGGTCCCAAGCTTAATGATTCGCGCCTGATAAAGTAACTCACCCTCAACTATTCTGTCAAAATAACATAGCGAATCTAGACAAAGCCAAAGATACTAGTACTGAAAGGTGCTGAAAGGTACTGAAAGCGCAAGAGTGTATTAGGCTTAGTGACGTCTAACGCACGCACACTACAGCGCCACTAAGATCAAAGGAGTGCAAGGAAGAAGAAAAACTATTTGGAGGAAAACAAACCGTCATTCATCTGCATGTGCCAGAAAGGCAAAGGTGATTAAACGTCAAAAAGCCTAATAGCATGGTGCAGGCTGCAAGGTGTACTTCGGAACTAGGGGACCTATAACAGTTAACCAATTTCAAATCGCTAGTTTCATATTGCTTGTTGTCTCTACTCTGTCAGAGCTGTTCCACACATTTTGCCTAGTTTCGTTCTTAGAACAATGCCCGTATATGAGGGATGAGTCAACGAGTTTGCGACTTCATTTTCATTTAAAAAAATGCTTTATAATTATGATGTAAGAAGTAGCGTGTCTATGCTTGGCCTTGTTAAAAGACAATTCAAATCAAGTATATATCCAAGATGTATACATCTAAAATTTCGAGGAAGAACACCGGTTGCCTCCACATGTTAGCAGGAAATGAATATGAATATGATCGAGCAACGGATTGAGAAATATCGTAAACAAACGTGCCGCTGCCCTCGATTGATTCCGATTAATTTGAAGTTATTGCATAAAGTTCCCTCCAACGGTGTTTTTAAAATATCATATTGGTGGTGTCGACGTCACATTCGCACATGTTGTGTTTGTTTCATTTGGATTACTCATAAACAGCCATGGGCGACTTTGATATCGCTTGGTGAACTCGGCAAAAGTACAGAAATTATTTCGGCACAGGAGGCGGGCGCCCCGTTATGACGTCACGTAGCGCATGCCGATGAGTGGAAATGTATATTCCCAAGCCAGACATAGGCAGTTTTTGAAAGTCACAAAGCGGAAGTGTGCTTGTTTTCCTTCCCTACTCTTCGTTGAAAGAGGAAAACGGCACAGTCCTAGATTCAGTTGTGGAGGGGGGTGCGTGTATTTGGGATGAAAGTGAGTGCAGCATTTAAATTTAGAACCGGCCTGCACGTTGTCGGTGTGTCCCTTGTTCCCCAATCGTGCAGGATGCATTCCGAAATCGGTTTTTGGCATCAACTGATGTTGCTATTACAGCTGTGCTCGAGACGGACGCTAATTCGAACTTTTTTTTTCAAACCTGTGACGGTCACGCTGACTGACCAATTATTCACATTTTTTTAACTGGTTAATGTATCGAAGGCGAACGGTTGTGATGTATATTTTGGATGTTGACATTGTTCGTAGACAGTTGTATCTGTGCCGATTCCTAAATGTGACCCCAGATTTTTATTTCCGACTATTTAATGATGGAACATCGAATAGCCCCTCGCCAAGCCACCGCTTCGAATCAAATAGAAGCAGTTCGGTACATCAAAAGCCAACATAGACGCAAAAGAGGATGAAATATTTATTGTGTGGTCTACAGGCTATTCGTAGTACAATTTAGTCTTTATTCTGATTAAGGTTCTGATTAATCGTTGCAAATTTATGAACAGCAGTGATGACCTAATTCACTGTGACATGATGCCGCAACTTTTCGAATAATTAAATCTGAATCGTTCCTCTGATGTCACTTCTAACTCTCCGATTACTATAAACTAAATTTATTGACGATATCCTTATCAATCAAGACAAACTTGCCTCCGCCCTACCAGTTATCATATTTTAAAATCAGCCCTTAATTAATCCCTAACTTACATTCAGTAAACGGAACACAGGGGAATCATGCATGGAATAAACGCACCATCCTGCGCCGCGCCGCTTCCTCACATTCCACTCGAGACAATGGGAAATAGCTGACATTCCTAGCTCTCAATCTCGTACACAAAAAACCCATTCTAGGCTTCCCCTCACATGCATTCACCGATAGAAGTAGCGCCCCAGACAACGACCTGCTGAAAGCAAAGAATCCCAAAAAAAAAAAGGTGACTGCCTGCAATCGTCCCATCCCATAGAGAAAGAGTTTTTTTTATTATAGGCCCTGCAGACACGTATAATGCACACCGCAGAACTCGACTTCCAGGGAAAGTGATGCAGGGGGTGTGAAGTGACAGACCGGTAAACAATCCGGTCCTCTTTTCACTCTCATCCTGTATCTCATGTTTCGTTTATGACTTTTTGTCGTCGGGAATCCCTTTGAATCATGGTGTGTTAGAGAAGCATAAGCCTCAACATTAGCATCTAGGCGGAATGGGAAGTGTACCTGTTATGCTCAGCCAGCAATAGAGAAGATTCTATTGAAAAATAGCCAAAACACGTGAAAACCAGTAAGATCCACACATCCATAGACGAAAATTGAAAAAAGAGGAATGACGGGTCATGAAGTTGCTGGTGTTAAAACATATCCATCAATGGAAGAAATGGACAAACAACGAGCATCAAATTTAGTTGATGCATTTTTCTTTCTGGTTGCCTGGATGGGTTGCTATGGATGAGAGGAAAAAAACTGGTTTCTAAGTCCTTAGTTTGATGCTCGTAACGATTGTTTCGTTGTGTTGGAGATTTTAAACTTTCAAACTGAGATATTGTTCAGCGAGAGAATATGCTGGGAGAAGCCTCCCGCTGAAAGAGGCGGTGAGTGGACTCTTGCAGCATAAATTCGATGGTGCGGCTGACGTAATTGCTCGAGCAATACCATGACTTTAGGATTGTTCGAATGATGAAAATTAGGATGACTTCACTTTGAAATTTCTATTCGTGGTAAATTCGTACAATTGGCAGTCTGCATCGATCATGACAATATGTTTATATGGCAAGGTCATGATAATTACATATTGATTGTTTTTTGAATTATGGTAGTGTCCCATAACTCAGCCTAATATCAAATATACTTTATTAACAATATAAGTCACTTCACATTTTTTCAGGCGACCCTTTTTTTACGCTTGTGGCGCCATAAGTCGCGGCAACTACTAAATGCACATGGTCAAACTAAGCAATTCAGCTTTCGTTTTACCTAGCGTTGTGTTCCAAAAGTACTCAGCAGACAAATTGGAACGAATCACAAATTGTTATACTAAGGCCCTAACTAAGAAAACGATATACCACAAAAGTTCAACTCAGTGAACGCAGTGGTTCTACGCCCCAAAAAAAAAAAAAACGATTTCCGAACAACTCACCGCAACTTCGACTTGTTGCCAGCTGCGAATTTCATGACAAAAGCAACACGCAACTCTGGTTTGCTGCAACTTGAGCAGGATACGAAAAATCGTCTGTTGGAAAGTAAGCTAGATTTACGACTTGCAATTATTATTATTGATTACCATAGAGTGATTTTCAAATATTACGATGTAAAGATACATTTATCCAATTAGCTAAAATTTTGGCTTGAAAATGATCCTCAATTAATGCACTGAAAAAAAACGCTATATTCTTTTGATCTTAGTTGGCAACAAATACGTTAGCATCATTTTATTGTTGGCAAATGGTTGGAACAAACGCATATCGACCTGCTCTATTGTTGCTATTTTTCCACGGTTTTTGAAGAAAAATTGATTCTCAGCCCCAACACAACAACATCGGAAACGGAATCAAAATTAAATCATACTTGTTAACCTTCAGTTGGTCACTTCCCTTGTTAAGCAGCTCAGGCAAGATGATGTTTTTGATAGATATTGACGAACCGAATTCAGTAGTCGCTGTGATTGTGATTTGACATTTACCGTTTCCTTCATTTTTTACTGAGATAAGCATTCTCAAACTACGCTGTCGTGCTATTAAGCACATGGTTCTAAAGGGTTTATATTGATCACTATTATATTACAGTCTTCAAACTCGTTGAATGTGCTTAGCTGTGAAGTGCCGTTTAAATGGGGCAACTGAGTTGAAGCAAGTGATAAGATTCAACGCCAAAAGTTGTCAAAAGATTCAAGATTCAAGATTTGGCTTACCAAAAGTTGAAGATATTTAACTTTCTTGTGCAACTTAGTTGAAAAAAACTGCTTAATATGACAAACATAGATTTTTGATCATTGTAAATTTTAAATAATCTTACCTAGCTAATATCGAATAATAAACAGCAGCGCAGTTATGTCAAATATCACATTATTGAATATGATCATGGTTACAGGGACTATTCAGACACTATAGTTAATGTTGACTTAACTATTTTGAACGGACATTTTAATCATGATTATAGTCGGTTGAAAATCATCATTATGCCTTAGTCATCCTAATCCCCAATAAAGGTAATATTGACTATCAAACTTTTCTCTGTGGGCAAAGTAAAAAGAGTACACAGAGAAAGCAAACAACTCAAAATTAATTCTTTTTCACTCATAGCTGTCAAGTGCAACCACTCAAAATTGAGTTGTTTAAGAAGTACATACTTTTAAGTACTTTCGAAAGACTTCGCTTTGGATGAAATTTAACTGTTCCTCGAAAAGTCACTATTGGGTAGGAGTAATCCAAAATTAGGTCTTGAATTGAGATTTATTTTTTTAAAAAGAGGCATTTTCTTCTTCTTTCAACAACAAATAAGTACGCAAATTGTTTTAAAATTTAAATTAAATGTGATGATTTTATTAACACTCATTTCAAACACATGATACAGATAATGAAAAGGCATTATCAAATTTCCTAATGCGCAAAGTAATCCTTCTGTAAATTTAGTACTGGTAGAACACTTTTCAACATTCCAAACATTAATGGCAACTAAATCGTATAGCCTTTTAAGTAGAACTGGTACGTTCATACCCAAAACTGGAATTTTTTAAATCAAAACAACAATTGCTAGTTCTGCGGAGGAAAATCATGATGAATAATTATAAACATGCTGCAATCCTCGTTCATTCCAGGATATAACCGTTCAAAGCCCTGCTGTACCTAAAATCATAAAAAAGTTAATCAGTCTTTAGTACCACCATAGTATAACCATGTATCGCTTTCAGTTACTTTAAGTTTGACTGGTCTGTGAATCACCGTAGCAAAAATAAACTGTGAAGGGCTACACCGAGCCACATAGTGGACGTTTGAGTGGAATGGATGATTTCCGGCTTGTTGTTATCTTATGTACAGTAATAAGATGCCGATTAAACATTTCGAAGTCACCTGTGACGAAATCACCGCATCCATCAATGCAACAGTAAAGAATCAAAATTTGGAATATGTTGGAAATCTATTATTTGAACAAATTAATAATACCTACCGCAAGCTTTTGGTAGCTTCCCTCGTATTTTTTTTTCTTTATTTGCTCCATAACTATTGGTTAACCATCAATTCACGAATTTTTGTGTGAAATAAAAATCAATGAAAACCGATTTCTTCTGACAGATAACAGCACATTAATGAAAATAGCGCACAATTTCTTCACCAAAATAAAAATAAACTCTTCATTTTGTTTTTTTCACAGGGGAGAAAAGAAAACAATTCAAAGTTTAGATGAAAAGCACTCAACGCCAACATTCCTCGGAGTATTCTATTTTGAATCCCAATGGCGTAGAAGGAACTAATGCTTACAATACTTCAAAGTTGAGTTTAAACTACCTATCAAGGAGAGTTTAAATTAATCCAAAACAGCAGTTCTTCGAGAGTACCTCCTTTTAAGTACTTTATTCATCGATTTTGAGTTATTTTGTTTCTCCGTGTATATTAGTTTTACCGTGGATACACGGTAGAATGAATTAACCAAATTGAAGGGTAAAATATATTTTGCTTACCTATTTTATCACCAGGTGGTTCTGTTGGTAGCGCTACACGGGTCGCCTAGCATGTGTATGTGGAAAAAGGAAGTGACTTATATTGTTAATATAGTATATTTGCTTATATGCTAATGAAGATTGCATTTTTGCTGTAACTTATAGAATAATTGAGCTACAAAAGATATTCAACTGGCTATATACATGCTTGCTTAGTAGTTCCTAATAAGATGTTTTTCATGATGCACCACCAAAATGTTGAGAAAGTTCCTTTTTCAGGGCAAAAAGATTCGGGGATATGCATGTAATGTTAGGTTTTTTTTTGTAGATATCGATTGGCTTTTATAATAGTAGTCTTTTATTACGACTTATTGAGAATGATATTCGTACGATTTGTCTACAGGTTTGTATACACTGAAAATATTAACAGGGCTGTGTGCTGCTTCGAGGGCACTCCCACCATAAAACACCCTCCAGCCACACCAGATACCTAATACGATGAACGGAAGGTGTGACTTTTGCTCTAGAATCCAAAGATTGTTTTTCAGCTTCATCCACGACAAATGCAGGCTTAACTCGATCGATTAAAACACGCTGCCGCTTTCCTGATATCAGCAAGTCGAAAAATTTGTCAAACCGTTGCACCACCTGGTAGGGTCCCTCATAAGGTTGCTGCAACGACTTCTTCACCGCATCTTTCCGTACGAAAACGAACTTTGAGTCGCACAATTCAGGCTGCTTGAACACTTTCGGCTCAATGGTGCGATACTTTTTTTAAGCATTTAGTTAGTCGAATATTCTATGCAGTTCTCGAGCGTAATCACTGATGTTCGCATCTTTAATTTGATTGTCGAAGAACTCCCCAGGAACAGCCAGTTGCTGACCATAAACCAGCTCCGAAGTAGAACATTTGAAATCCTACTTTAGTGCTGTTCTAATTGCAAGTAGTACCAATGGCAACTTTTCTGCCCAATGCTGCTTTTAGTGTTCTGTGGAAACGTTCCACTAGTCCATTACACTGTGGGTGATAAGCAGTCGTAAGTAGACGCTGTATCTCCATGATCCTATTTAACTGATTGAACGGAAGGGATTCAAATTGTCTACCTTGATCCATAGTTATTTTCACCGGTACACCGAAACGGGATATCAACGATGAAACAAAAGCACAAGCGACAGTTTCGGCTGTGATATCCACTAGAGGCGCCACTTCTGGCCATCGTGAAAAACGGCCAACCATTGTAAGAAGGTAACGGAATCCATTTGACGGGGGCAAAGGGCCGACAATATCAACATGTACGTTTTGGAATTCGTTTTTAGGCAAATCTAAACCGCATAGTGGTGACATGGTATGTCGCCCTACTTTGGAACTTTGACACTCAAAACAATGTTTGACGAATTCTCAAACATCCCTTGTTATTGCGCTCCACACAAAGCGATCAGCTACCAGTTTGTGAGTTACACGAACACCTGGATGCGATAATCCGTGTAGCACCTCTACAACACGTTGACGATGCTGAGCTGGAATATACGGGCAAATGTTACCTTGAAGTGACACATCACGATATATTGGAGTTGGGCATCCATCACACATTTGCTTTTTTAAGTTAAGTGATGATGATCGCAGTAATCGTTGTTGTTCTCTGTCACTTGTTTGATCTACTGCAACAGAGTTAAAATCGATGACAGGTTTATGTGTGATCAAATCCTCACGTGACAAAGCGTCGACCACTACGTTGTCGCTTCCACGTATGTGGTGGATATCAGTTGTAAACAGCGAGATGAACTGCAAATAACGTTCCCAATGCGGCAACCGGGATGTCTTCGACGAGAGTGCGTAAGTAGAGGATGATGTTCGGTGTAAATGGAGAATTGACGACCTTCCAACAGAAGGCGAAAGTACTTCTCAGCCAGTTTCATGGCTGTTAACTCGCTTCCGAACGTCGAGTATTTCTGCTGAGAATTCGAGAATTTTTGAGAGTAGAAACCAAGAAGGCTCCACCTTCCGCCCACAAATTGCTGCAATACGCTGTCGTATTCGGTGCATCAATCGACAATCCAAGCGGCTTCCTGGTATTCGGGTAATACAACAGTCCTGCCTCCGAAAGAACTTTCTTACACTGGTGCTTGCCTCTCCGCTTCCGTCTATTTCAGCTTCCGGCCATCGTTCTTCTTGTTCCCAGGAATCATTCGATGAAGTTCACCTTGAAGATCACTTGCTCGCGAAATAAAACGTTTGTAGCCATTGACTAAACTGACGAAACGACGCAGTTGTTTCACGGGTAGGATGCCATCAGGATCAGGTAGGATTAAGAAACGTTCATAACAAGACCGTTCTGTCTTAGTTTATCGAATACGATTTGGACATTTTCACTATGGTCCAGATTACGAATTTACGAGGAAACATGCTCCCAGCGCCTAAACTAGAAACTTTACAGTAAAGTGATGTTGTACAACATGGGTTGTATTACTAGAGCCCATTTTGTGATGTTGATTAAAATTAGGGTGGATCCCATCTTCACGGAAATACAAAAACTAACTTTTTTATTTGCAGAAATAGACATTTACATTCTGGGGAAAAGTAGTAGCGCAGAAAATTTCATGGAATTATGATATATAAATTTTTTTGAAGCTTGAAAATTGACCGATTTAGAGCAATTTTTCCTCATCAACTTATGGTGTACTATAAAAAAATGTTTTTTTTTGCCCTTACTTTTTTTTCCATTCCCATCGTAAAGTTGTGTGGCAACAAGTTTTAGAACTTTTAAAGACGCGTACTTTGGTACACAAACCTAACCGCTGGCTTTAACAAATCAATAGTTATTGAAGTTTTTCTAAAAAAAAATACACCCTTTTTAAATGTTGATTTTTATAATTAGGGCAAACACTAAAAAAATTAAAGACGTCATTTGAAAGGGAAATTGATATTGTTTAACATATGTGGAAACTAGAGATATGATAAGATAAGATAAACCGAGGTGGTGGTTGTAGCAACAATCAATATGCAACTAGCGATTTGAAATTGGTTCACTGTTGTAGAACCCGTTGGTCCGAGGTACACCTTGAAGCTAGCACCTTGCTATACATATTTGCGCCTTTTTTTTGATTTGCTATGTTATTTTGACAGAATATTTGAGAGTGTGTTGGTGTGAGTTCATTATTAGGGGCGCATTATTGAGCTTGGAACCTAGATTGGGACCGATGTGCTAGTACTGACTGAGCCAAGAAAAAAATCGTATTTGTTCGGGACCTACTGGTCTTAGAGTTAGTCTATGGTTGTAGCAGCAGCGCTAGGGTGTGTCAAGCATCTTTTTTAGCAATGGTGGTGATTTGCGTCTCAAATAAAATGTGTTTTTCGACAAAGAAACGAATTTTTATCGACGGCGATTCGCGTTCGAACTACCGGAATTGTATGTTCACGAAACTGTCGGTAGGGTATGCGCTGCTTTAACAGTACCTCCACATATTCATTGGTGCAACTTCTCTAATCTTCTAAATTTCGGATTTAGAATAATTTTCGTACAGTTCTCTACAATTATATTTTAGACATTTCATTATAAGCAATACTTCCTGAACTCACTACTTACTGAACTCAAAATTTACAAATGTTTGAAGAAAAAACTGCTCTAAAAGACTAAATTGGTTTTTACAGTACAACATTCAAAACATTATAACTTAAATAATACAGATTTGTTCGTATAGATCCTTTCGAAAAATTTACAGCCACTTACTCATAAACTTCCTTTGTATATTTACCAATGACAATATTAAGCTATCTAATGAACATAGTAAGCCAAAGTTAGGAACACATAGAATAATTTTAGAAAGCTGGATCAGAGTGGGGAAATCGAAAGCCGGAGGCCACAGTGATGACAAAAAGAGTTGCCCGCTGTTTCAAGCGGAACCCCAACCTCTCCGTCTGAGATGGCGCAAAGAAGCTGGCAGCGGCACCTTTAACCGTGGATAAAGCTAAAACACGAGCTGGACTGTCGACTTACAAGAAAGTGTTGACTTTAAATCGCGACGATAAACAAAGTACGATCGCGAAAGATGTACACGACGATGCTGACGAAGTTTGATTGCGTAGTACAGGACGATGAAACTTACGTCAAGTCAGACTTTAAAGAGCTCCCTGAACAGGAATTTTATACGGCAACCAGATGGGAAAAGGTGGCAGATATTTTCAAGCACATTAAATTGTCAACGTTCGCGAAGAAATATCTGGTGTGGCAGGCCATCTGTACCTGTACATATGGTATGAATTGATAATCCAATCCGTTGAAAACCGCCAAATTAACCGTGTATGATGTGCTCAAACGTTTCAGGGAGCGAAGGAGCGTGGATCGAGTGCCTCAAGGTAAGCGTAGTAGTGGGACATATGACCGCAAGCTGAACCAGAAGGTGTTGAGTACCGTCAGAGCAAACCCTGGACTATCAGATTATGAAGTCGCTGCTGCTTGCAGTACCGTTCGAAAAACTCGTTTGCGAGCAGGATATCGTTCTTATTGAGCCAGCAAGCAACCAAACAGAACGTTGAAGCAAAGTTTCGTCAACAAAACTCGAGCACGGAAATTGTACCAGCAGGTTTTGACGAAGTACCAAGGATGCCTGCTCATCAACGATAAAACCTACGTCAAAATGGATTTCGGACAGCTTCCTGGCCAAAAAGTCTACATGGCGACGGCACGAGCAGATGTTCATGCGGAGCAAAGACCAAAGTGTTCGTTACGATTATGACGATGGACACGAAGCTGTACAAGGAAGAATGCCTCAAAAACAGCATACTACGTTTCATTGAAGCCCATAAAGGTCCCGTGAAGTTTTGGCCAGATTTGGCGAGTTGCCACTACAGCCGGGAAGTCATCCAGTGGTACCGCGATAATAACGTAGATTTCATCGAAAAAAACATAAATCCACCCAACTGCCCGCAGTTCCGGCCCATCGAAAGATTTTGGACAATAATTAAGCGGAAGCTTAAAAAAAGTGGAAAAATGGCTCGGGATGCGACTCAGATGACTAAAATGAGGAACAAATCTTGAGCAATTCATGTTAAGGGCCTAAAAGCCATTTGTAAACAATGGCTTTGAATGTCGATTTCTCTTGAATCTTAAATCACTCTCGTAAAATGAAAGCAGCGTCTGTTAGAAGAATGTTACTTTTACCATATGGCGTAGTTGGATATAGTAGGACTCTTTTTATTCGTGAGTGATGAACGGTTAAAGTCAGTGTTTACAAATGGCTTTTAGGCCCTAATCATGATTTACTCGAGAAATGTGCCAAGAAAGTTGAGTCCGGAGGTGCGCAGCGATTGATGGGAGGAATGAAGAAGAAAAAGCTAACGTTTACTCCACACTACCACAACCGCTCCTTTACTCGGGATGCTTTTCCTGGTTTGAATCAAAACAAGACGAAATTGAGTCGTCTGGCATTTCGAGCACCGAATACTACGATCGATGGAACATAAGCCATTAAAATAATAAAAACTGGACATTTCTGCAACTCATCTGAATTATCTGGTCAGAAAGCTATAATTCTTTACAAAATATATATTTTCTAATATTCCGTTCTTTGGACTCTGGGGGGCTCTCTCTCAAAAAGGTTCACCCTGATGACAAAATGAAAAATTCGAGTCATTTATTTTCTGAACAGGGACAAACTTACCATATATTAATGTAGAAGGAAATATTCTTTCATCACCATGAGGCCCCAAGAGCGGACAGTAATTTTTGCTAGAACGAAAGGCTGTGAAAAATTGAACAGAGTTTTTTTTTACTATTATTGTTATGTCTGTGTTCGCCGTACGTGGAGTAACGATTATGATGTAGAAAGAGATGTTCGCTCATCACCATGAGGCACCAAGAGTGGGCGTTTTGTCTAACAACCAAGTTCGCTAAACTTTTAATAAGTTGGTGGAATTTCTGTAAAATATATAGCATTTTCAAGATGTTGTTAAACCTTCAGGCAAACAAAAGAGCAAGTATTCCTCGTCGTCTGCTAACGACACACTACTGGAAGTAAACATTATTTGGTTTGACCAGGCAATCCATGGCAAAGAGTTTGAGAAAAATCAGATGACAGGTGTTGGCCGGTTTAACAACAAAAAATACAGCACCGGTACGGGAAACGTGAAGTTGGTCTATTTTAGCTGGTTCTATTCAAATTTCGCTGATGCAAATCAAGTATAAATTTGTTCCAACAATAGACCACCGCTGAAGATGCCCTTAAGCTTCTGTCTCCACTCGTGCTCCAGCTAATTCAGCTACCTCAAAATATATTCAATAATGTTGGGTTTTGTATAGTAAATGCTGAAATTTTACTCATTAATTTATATTATCAAGTAGCGTGCAATGTTTTGGAACGTTCCAAATTGCTGTAAGAATAGATTAAAACATTTACAGTAACTGTTCGCTAACTGGGTGCTGTTTAACTGGGCTGCCCTTCAACTGGGCGTTCGCTAACTGCGCTATAGCCCAGTTAAAAAACAAATAAACTTCATAAATTCACAATTTACATTTTGTTGTCAAAATCAGCGAGGAGCATGTAAAAGGCATATACGTTTCCTAAAGGATTGAAAAGTTGTTAAACTCTACGGAATTGAGTCGTTATTCCATACAATCTAAGTCAAACATTTTGCACAATGTGCAGCTACATCACAATAACGCATAAGACATAAAAACGTTATTTAATTTATGTATTGTTCAATGATATATTCCAACCGAAGTCTGATCGAAAGCCCCCTCGAAATTTATTTACATTTGAAATGTCAGCCCAGTTACCGAGCAGCATCCGCTAACTGGGCTGTGCACTAGGCTGGGTCAAAATTCAAATTCTAGTTCCCTAATAATTTTTGAAAGCCTTTTGAGTCCCAAAATAACTGTGCAGAATTTCAGCTCGATCGGTGAAACTATATTTTTGCTCTCGAGGTTTTAATTTTACATAGGATTTTATATGGGAAAACTTACTTTTACATTGAATAATCTGGCGAAGTGACCCGTTGCCATCTAAAAATAAGTGAACCAAATTTTCTTCTTGTAAATTTTCCAAGAAAACTTTTTTTTGAAGGCTGCAAAGCGATCCGACGATTGTGGAAAAAGTTATTGAGCTAAAACTGATTACAATCCAAACGAACGGCTCACTGAACTGTTTTTCCTAACAACACTGCCACCTGCAGCATGGCCTGTAGCCTGCTGCTGTTGGCGCGAAGCAACCACGCTGTTGTGGGGCGTTCACTCGGCATGGCGGAAAGCCGTTATCATGCACATAGAACAGTTTGACAGTTGACTCCGTTTGAACGAAGTTACACAAAGCTTCCGTTGCGAGTTCGAATTATAATCTGTTGCTTGAAGAAAATGGAACAGTGTCGATTCCTTTTGTTGGCCTAGTTTTAAACTAGTTCAAACCCAAAATAATACCAACAAAAAGGGATGCGCTTCAAGTGATGTTTTATTATAATTATTTGAAGCATTATGCCATCCCAGAGTGCATCGAAGAAGTGGCTCAAATGGTTGTAAAGTTAAAATGAAAGTTAAAATGGGTTTGAAGTTAAATGAAGTATTGAAGTCTCAGTAGCGGCACATTGACTAAAATACGATTTTTTTGCAAAGTTCAGATGTACCAGTTTTGTAAATTGTACCAAGATTTTGAATGCTAAAATTTAGAATAAATTGTCTGAAAAAGATATTTATTCGTTTTTCCGAGCATCTTATTTTGCAGAGCTTCAGGTTCAGCCTATATTTCTTTTTTAGGAGGTCTTACTCTACTCTTGATGTTATTCGTTGAAATGTTTAATTGTTGGGATAAATTTTGTGCAAAAACATGTAAAAAATTGCGAATAAATGACCCCGTTAAAAATAATAGGTCCACTATACCGGAAGCGTGTGCACAGTATCATCCAAACCAAAGATACTATGCGCATGACATCGGCTTTTCTCCATGCTGAGTAAATGCCTCACAACAACGTGGTTGCTTCGCGCCGACAGCTGCAGGTGGCAGTGTTGTTAGGAAAAACAGTTCAGTGAGCCGTTCGTTTGGATTGTAATCAGTTTTAGCTTAATAACTTTTTCTACAATCGTCGGATCGCTTTGCAGTCTTCAAAGAAAAGTTTTCTTGGAAAATTTACAAGAAGAAAATTTGGTTCACTTATTTTTAGATGGCGACGGGTCACCTCGCCAGATTATTCAATGTAAAAGTAAGTTTTTCCATATGAAATCCTATGTAAAATTAAAACCTCGAGAGCAAAAATATAGTTTCACCGATCGAGCTGAAATTCTGCACAGTTATTATGGGACCCAAAAGGCTTCCAAAAATCATTGGGGAGCGAATATTTTTTTCTTTCATATGTCCGTGTCCCAGGCTACTGTGCACATCGAGGTGTACTTAGCCCAGTTAGCGAACGGTTACTGTACCAGATTTAAAATGATGCCAAATAGATCCTGTATAAAACTAAGTTTGGTCTAGAAAAAATCAAAACCACGGCTTAAACCATTGTTGAAAAATAACGTTATATGTTTTCGCCCAAACTGATTCAAATAATTTAACTCGTGATATACCGCTTCAAACAAGTCGAACAAAAGTCAACCGAAGGCAATACTTCCCATTCGGAGATCGTTCTCTCTTCCTTACCATCGCTGTGTGCGTTTGTACCTCGAGTTTGTCTCTCATCCAGATTTTCTCTTCGGTCTACCATCCATCCCACTTTCGGAGATTTCTCCCGGCTCCAGCAGGACTTCCTTCGCTCGTGCAGCATCAGTTCGCCTTCAACCTTTGATTCGGTAACTGTTCCGCGTCTTCATTCTTATCGATTTGTTCTGTTGTGTATTCAGTGTTCAGTGGTTATATTTTACAACTTTTCCCTGTTTTCCCCGTCCCGAGGAAAGTGAGAGTTTCTGTGTGCGTTGATTTGCCGTTCTGACGACGACACAGTGGGGGACCTCCCGGTGCGTGCGTGCTAGTTCGTTTGTTCTTTTCCGTTCTACTTTCCACGGGGAGTTTCAAACCCATAAAGACTAAGTTTAGCGGGTGGCTGCCAAGTGTTCAGCTCCGGGGTTCAGCAATTATGAGGCTTCTACAATGGGATCCGCTAATAATTTGCCTGATTGTGGCCGCTGTGAATATGTGTAAGTGTAACCATGGTGATAACTGGCTGCCTTCTACGATGCTGTGGCGCGGATTCGAGTTTTGGTTCTATCTGACGAATATGTACATGAATAAGTGATGAAAAAGCGGCGCATGGATGCTACTTTGATGAATGAAACGATGTAGTGACCGGTATGAAGGAGACTCGAATTCTCGTATGCTTTGTTGATAAGAGGGGGATGATGACACGCGCCGCGATACGTTTAGTTGCGATTGTTTTAATTTGTTTATAATACGCACAGTAATCTGCTACCGGCATGGTTGGCGTGGAAGAAGAAGAAATGTGTAAAGATTTTGAAATTTATACTGAGTTAATATTTGTTCTGATTTAGGTGCAGCGCAGCAGCAGGCATCTCCAAGCATCACAGCTATCAGTCCGGAACAGATTAAGGATATTGGAGAAACCGTAACGCTAGATTGCGATATTGACAACGTGGGCAAATTTACGGTTGGGTGGCAGAAGAGTAATCGGGAGCGGTCGCAGAATGTCAATACTATCTCCTTAGGTCCAACGTTGGCCGTGGCTGAAGAGCGGTTCAAGCTCAGTGATGATAAAGAGAACAATACCATGAAGTACAGATTGACGGTAGGTAAATTGCAATTTTCAATCGCAACCCCCTATCGAGCTCGAATGTCAAGAGCAACTCATCAATTATGCATTTTAATAACTCCATTAGAATGAGCTGGCACATGCATATTCTCCCCTAGAGTAAATGTTATTGCCCAAATCCCTACGGGTTCCATTCCGACGCTCGGACAGGAATCTAATTAACAACCCTTTTGCAATGGCTACTCTTCCCTTGGTTTTCAGATCAACGACATCGTCAATACAGACGCCGGTCTATACGAGTGTCAGATTCAGGTGAACAGTACCAACAAGGTGACGGCTACGGTAGAACTACAGGTGCGTCATCCACCAATTTTGAAGGACAATCTAAGGGCTACAACTGTCACCAGAGCGGAAGGCGAAGATGTCAAACTGACCTGCACGGCTGAGGGCTATCCACGGCCATCGATCTCCTGGAAGAGGGAATACGGTGCAATTCTACCGATCGGTGGACAGAACTTTGCTGGTAATGAACTGTCGCTGACTTCATTGGTCAAGGAAGACCGTGGCACATACTTCTGCATTGCGGATAATGGCGTTGGAAAACCAGACTCAAGGACGATCAACCTAGAGGTGGAATTCGCTCCGAGTAATCTCTGTTCCACGACCGAAGATAGCTCAGGCCACCGAAGTACGATATTGAACTGGAATGCGTTGTACAGGCCTTCCCTTCACCCTCCATTTCATGGTTTAAAAACGGACAGCAAATTCATAATGGTGGATCTTATGGGTATGTATATATCGATAGCTCCTCTACGATAATTTTCAAATTTATGATGTTATTGCCAGCATTACCCAAACTGGACAACCGGATGACGTTACGACATCCACGGTGAAAATTACCTCCGTTGAAAGCACACACTATGGAGATTACATCTGTAAAGCTTCCAATAAAGTAGGCCATGACGAAGCAAGGTTGAATTTATATGGTATGATTGTCATATTCCACAGCTCTGTTGGATTTTGTTATAATTTCACCGGCATTTATTTCTTTTCTTGATTTTAGAGTCAGTTATACCAGTTCCCTATTGAAGTTTTTAGTTAATTTTAGTATTCTTGGTTGAACTCATTTTATGGTTTGATTTTTATTTCCATGA
>JASCZW010005165.1:0-54345 GCA_034211315.2 Aedes japonicus
TTCATTTAGGCAAATGACGGATAGCAGCCACAAATCGGGTTTCTTGCATATTGCGTAACCTTCTTTGGTCTCTCATTTTGCAAACGAAGAACAAAAATAGCAAATAAGTTACATAAACAGCGACGAAAAATAGAAAAGCATTCAAGATTTTCGACCGCAAAATGATGCACTTGTGCTGCGTGTATATTGTATCAAGTATTTCTTGATTTAAACGTCGTTGACAGCTCGTACAGAATTCTCTGGGTTATCAAATGATTTTCACTGTGGATCATTACCAGAAACTATTCATTTATTGAAAATCCTGCGCTTGTCGCATTTTTGACAACATTTGATAAAAAGTGCACATCTTGGCACTTTTGTAACAAATTTTGTCAAATTTGGCACTCTTTTGGAATGACCAATCAGTTCTTTCACTTTGTGAGCAACTGCAGCTTGTTTAAGGTTTTAGTCAGAAAAACGTGAAGTGAAAATTAACCTAACCTATAATTCATATGAAGGAAGGACTGCCTCCCGTTTCACCTTAGAGGGTATGTGAATGGTGATTTGTTGAGTTGCTACTGAAGAAAACCACAGTAAATAGATCTACAGTCGTTGCAGAACGCCAAAACGTATTCGTCGGATTTTTTGCAAATTCTCTCGCTTTCTTGATTGCTGATTTAGAGGCAAACCCGATTTCCATATTTAGGGCTAGCAGAAGATCGCTCTCCGTCAATTTACTTTCAATTAATTGATTTCGGACACATTTTCAAATCGTCAGATTCAGTCTGGGAAACGAAGTCAACCATTGCTGCAGAAGTGATGGCAAAATTCAACTTAGCTCCCCAGCATCTTATCGTCTGCCGCATCAACCACAAAAGCGAACACTTTTTGAATACCGGAAGAAAAGCTCCGTTTGTAATCCTGATGACTTTCCTTTAGCTTTCTTTCTTGCTGCTTCCCGACTTCGTCCACATATCTTCTCAAATGGTGCAATATTTGAAACGCAATATTTTCCACCCAACGAACTTCGCAGAAATTCAGTAGAAAAACGATTTTACATCATTTTTATTTAAAAGCTTTCCATAAATACGTAATTCTAGTGATGAAAAAATTGTCATGCATCAATTGGTCGACATTTTATATTTCCGGAGAAATTTACGAAAAGGGCGAATCGGCTTTTGTAAAAGCTCAATTTCTGGAAACTTAGACCGCAATCGGGTAAGAAGAAAGTTTCTGCTAGCCAATTGTGATATCAATTTTGAAATTGAACTTTAATTCGCTAAAACACGTCGATTCAAATGTTTGCTTACAAAAGCATATTCACTCATTTAGCAAGTTTCTCCGGAATTAGTCTATTTAACAAGGGTTGAAAAATGACAGCTAATTTTTTGAAAAGCATTCGTTTATAAAATAAAATGTCTAATGCATTAGATTTGAACAGGCTGTCCAAAGCCAGCAGAAAATGGTTCACATGGTAATGTCAAACACTGTTTCATTTCGTTAATGAGATCGTTGGACCGAGTCACTCAAACGTTGATCTGAACTCTTGGTTTGAGACTAGCATTGTCTTTTCGTGAGCCTTTCGCTTCATGTATTTTGTTTTCAACGCATTAAACACAAGCCCAATCCTACGAGCTTCGTTTCAAAGCTGCGCGGTACAATACCAACGTCGTTGGCGAAGCAAAACTGTTGGGCAGACTTCCTGAGTCGTGCCACTCGTGTCTATCCCAGCTCAAATCAGACCCTCCAATGCAATGTTAAACAACAAACACGACAATCCATCACCTTGCTGTAACCTCTCCGAGATTCGAAAGGACTCGTGATCGTCCCTGATACTCGGACGACATACATCACTCGATCCATCGTTGCTTTGACCAAGCGCGTCAGTTTTTCCGGAAATCCATATTCGTGCATAATCTGCCATAGCTGGTCTAGATCGATTGTATCATAAGCTATTTTGATGAAAAGATGATGTGTGGGTAGGTTATATTTGCGACATTTTTGCAGCACTTGCCGAATCACGAAAATCTGTTCCGTAGTAGCGCAGGCACCCATGAATCTCGGTTGGTTTTTCTTAACGAACTCCTTTGCCATTGGTGATAGGTGCCCGACCAGAAGAAAACAACCAAATTATTTCAGGTTTTATTATTCAGTTACGCTGTTTTTATAGCAGAGGTGGTTGGAATTCAGATCGCGGATGTTGTTAAAATAACAGAAGTTGGAACAGAAAATTCTCAATAGGCGACAAAATTATTGCAAACTATGATACAGATATGACTTAAACAAAACAAACTCTTGTACCAGTTTTGTTACGATGGAGCAAAATTATATCAGCTAGTGTTAGAATAAATTTATTTCTTTACGCAGATTGTGCCTCCCAGGGCATTATATCTTAATTTGTATAAATATGTTATATAATTATCCAGATGGAAATGTCTTTAACAAATTTCTAACATAATCAGTAAGTCTGAACTAGTTTTGTTATAGTCTTGTTTTGTTTATGTTATACGCTTCTGGTCGGGTGGTGACATAAAAATTGGGAGAGCAACTTGTACGTGTCGCTCAAAAGCGTGATTGCACGATAATTGCAGCAATCCAACTTGTCGCCCTTTTTATAGATGGGACACACTATTCCCTCCATCCAATCCTCCGGTAAACATTCCTCCTAACAAATCCTGGTAATTACCCAGTGCAAAACCCTGGCATGTGCTTCACCACCGTATTTTAAAAGCTCGCTCGAAAGTTGGTCAACTCCAGCAGCTTTGTTGTTTTTCAACCGACCAATTTCCTCCTCAACTTCCTGAAGGGCTGGGGTCGAGATCCTGTCATCTTCTGCGCGTGTTCCTAGATTTATTACCGTGCTGCATTCGTTCAGGTAACATTGACGTTCAGGTGAACTCTGCTGAGTACCGCATACGGATCGAAAATGCGTTGCCTACACATACTTGAGACGTTCTACCGTCGAGGGTAGTCTGAGATCGTCTTCTCCAGGAAATTGGGAAAACGGAATAGGAGAAGTTTGTGCACAAACCATCGTGCCAGTCGTTATCAAACAACTTCTCGATGTCCAAATGAACCGTTGTCTTTGAATCCGATTTGGCCTGGTTGACCAAGTTTGTGACCTGTTTGGGTTAGTCCACCGTCGTGTGTTTTTGGTATCGGTACATTCTTGGATCCGGGTGGTTGAGAAATATTCAATCTACAGGCAATGGTTGAAACGCTTTTGGTCCCAAATTTTTCAGGACGAGGTTGAAAAGACCGTCAAAACCCCGAGCCTTCATGTATTTACCAGCAAGTCCAGCGTGATTTTTCGGTCATCTGGGGGCTCGCTAGGAGCATAAGCCAGCTGGAAGATGCTCTCGAATACCGATGCCTCGATCGGACTGACAATATCTGGACTCAAATTATGCGATACCATAAAATGTTGAGACATAGAATTTGCCTTTACAAAGGCCGTCATATGAACTTCATTTCCTACCCTTAGGGTGGGATGGGCGTAGGCTTATTTTTCAGCACTTTTGTTAAACGCCAGAAAGGCGTAGAGTAATTTGGTAAACAGCTAAAATGTTTTGCAAATTGTGTGTTCCTCAGTTCTTTTCCTCTCGAATGGCACATGCTCTTGTTTATTTTATTTAAAGAGTACTTTCCTAGCTTATTCTGCGTTCTTTGGAACTGACGCCTAAAAACAGAGAAAAAAAATATTCGTTTATTTTCTTGATCGAGGTTGGCAAGCGGTTATGATGAACCGTTGCACCGCTATCAACGGAGAACGTTTGCGTCGATGTCTTCCATCGTCAATAGAGCGGGATTGTCGTTTACTCGATCCTCAGTGAGCCGCTGAGGCTGAGGGCAGTTTGCTCGGTAATAGATTCACCGGCGATGCTGTTGACATTGGTCGATGGTTTGGTCCAACTCAAATGGCAGGTGGTCGGAGGACAGTTCAGGTATGGCACGGGTGTAGAGCATAACTTGAATTTGCAATTATGCTGAGGTCACCAGCGAGGAAATTAACCTTCCGAGAGTTAGCGTTTGAATGTCGTTCTTGAGACACCTTGCAGTGCACTGGACAGTAGATAGCGATGATAGTGATGGGACCATCGAATGACGCATGCTCAACCCCGACAAGTTCCACGAAAGATAGATGAAACACAGGTAGGATTCTATACTGTAGTCCTCTCCTGACAGCAATGGCTACGCCACCGTCCTTTTTCGGTCGAACTCGGTGAAGTCTAATAATTCCGGATTTGTCCGTGCCTCGACCTACCCCGCAATGGGATACTAGGCAAAATATGACGTCCTTGGTTCGAGTACCATTGTACACATCTGTTCTATTTCCAACCTGCCGTACACTGACGGAACTTTCAACACTTTCTCTTCATATCTTTCATTCTAGCAGAAAAATTACTGTCCACTCTTGGTGCCTCATGGTGGTGAGCGAAAATCTCCTTCTACATAATAAATTAAAATTAAGAAGAACCCACCTTAAAACGGTGGAAAAAAAAAACAACTATTCACTGGAGCTCGCTTCTACTCTGCAGCCGACGCAAAGTTGAAATGGGCGAAAGAATGAAACACTACTCCTTTCCACCCAAGAAATTATCTTCGTCCTCTAATTTGACGAATCATCAAATCTGACGTATCGTTTTTAGACGAGTCTATCAACCTCTATTCCTTTTGTGAGCCCTCTACAATTTATCCACAAACTACAAAGCATGTATCATTTCAAGTTCCATAGTTGCATTGGAAACGAGTATTCAAAATTTAAATCTATCCATTATAGCAAATCAGAAATTGCGATGTGTTAATTTGGATATGATATCTACAATTTCTAATGTATTGCAACCACTCCCGAACATTCTCGAAGAATTATGGCAAGATACAGAACACCTTACAAGGTACGCGAAGTACCAATGGTACGTCTTGACCAGTCATTTGCCAACCGCATCCTGTAATAACCTAACTATAAACTAACAATTCACCGATTCCAGGATCACGAAAAAATTCCATAAGAAATTCCCGCCGCCTAACATGCAAGTGGGCGGAATGTTACAACTTAGAAAAATTGTAAAAGAAATCGATGAATCAACTCTCTCACATTTTACAAAAATATGCTTTTTGATAAATGTACTGCTTTTAACTGCATGCTAGTTTGTGATTTAAAAATTGTCCAGATTCATGAACAAAAAGTCCGAAAACTGATGCAGCACGGCATCTGAACTTTGGATTTGGAAACGTGTGTCACTGTATGAAAAATACTCTATAACCTTTTCAGGATTACATCTGAAAAATCCAAAATTGGCCAACATCCACCTTCACATAATTACTGATATATGGTCCTGTTGAAGATATATGCGATTACAGTATACTTTTCACACCTAAATCTTCATATCTTTGATTCAAAGCGATTTTCTAATCCAGCATCAGAAACATTGATAATAATTTATGAAAATTATTTCGAAAACCAAAAAAATACCGCTTTATTACCGAAAATCAAAACAAAATACCCTTGATATCACGTCAAAAGAGGCATGATTTTATTAAATAATGATGATCTTCTCGAACATCCTTCATAAGATTCAACCTTAAAACTGTGTCAAGCTTCAAAACAACAACCCATAAATTTCCTATGCTTTACTAGCGCAGACTATCGCAGGGTATTGTCTTCCAATCAGTCATAAATCACATAATTCCCCACTTGGAAACCCATTAAGTCAACAGCAAGCTGTTTTACAAGCCACAATCTCCACACCTTCCAGACAACGACGCACACGACGACGACGAGCTATCACCAATCACCTCATCATGCAGCACGAATTAGCTCCAGAGAGCTAGCTGCGTGAGAAAAGGTTCAGGGTGGCATCGTCTCGTGAAAAATAGCAAACAATGAAATCTAATAACGTGTCTAAATTCCCATTTGGGGGGACTGGGGGATTAAGATTTATTTTCGATTTCACCAGTCCGGACTTTGCTGCTTTGACTCGCTGTAACCTTACCACCCTGAAAACGTCTTCATACGTTCATTTGGTAATATCGATTTCAGCAACTGAAGCCACTTGGATCCGAGAAGAGCTTAAAGTAGAACACCCACAACTACTGCTGCAGAAAGAGAGGACAATTTTCTGGCAGGGAAGTTATCTTCATCATCAGCGTCAACTGTCACACTGCAGCACTACTGGCCGCCTGCTTTTCGGTTTAGACCTTTTCCGCGCGATGCGAATCCAGACAGACCACCCAGCAACCATGCAGTCAATGGTAACGATAGATCGCTCAAGCAAGGATGCCAGATATTTTTTTAAATGTCTGTAAAGAAGATTTAAAAATGTCCGTATTTGTATGTATTGAGGATTTTGTCAATAATTGGTCTGACGGTGTGTTTTATCAGAGCGCAAAGTGAGGAACGGTAAACCCATACTATCTAATACATTAGTTTTGAGAGCCTTTTTCATTTACTTCTTTCTGTTTTTCAACTGTCAGTAACATTCTGAAGAATCTATTAATTTTTAAGGAGTTTTAGGCTTTACAAATTCGTATATAATCTTGAGGTCCTTCTTATTTTGAAAAAAATAGCGTTTGCAACAATTTTTTTTACTGACTTTAGCGATACTGCAAGCGAATACGCTGCCATCAGGTGGGGAATCCCCATTTGTATCGTCAATCGTAGCAACACTAGTGTGTAAAAAAAAATGACAACGTTATCAATCTCCCAAATGGAGCGGCTGAAGATGCTGGTGAAACATATCCTTTTGGCGAAGCGCAACGCCGTGTTCATAATGGTTGACGAGACCTACTTGACACTGGATCGCAACGGCTAGCAGGAGACCGAATACTGACGCCCCCATCCATCAAGAAGGTAAGCGTTGACGTCAAATATATCTTCCATTCCAAGTTCTCGAAGTAGGCCCAAGCAGCACAGCTTGTATTAAACAAGTTGAAATTACTGTTGAATGTAAATAACAGGTTATAATTATAAGTGTATAATATTTTATTTCATACCTTAATTTGACGTAAAAAACGCAAAAAGTGAAGCTTTATGAAACATAAAACGGAAAAAAAATATAACAACGCATGGGGGGATTTGAACACTTGTCCTTGACTTGATAGGTTTGCAACTTCTTTGCTAAGCCAACTCCGATTGTTGAAATGTCATATCTGAGTATCTATGATTTGCTTCCCTTTGGCAGTGAAACCACAATCTTCTACAACAAATTCATCGTTATGAAAAAGAACACGTTTGCAAAACATGATTGGTGTAACGTTATTTCAACATTATTCAAGACTACCCATTAATTCTTGCCCGGTTCATGTTTTTTAAATGTATGGAATAATGCTTCTAAGATCAATAATTAAGTATTATCACTTGCAGCAGTGGAAAAAGTATTTTTATCGCAATCGTTAGTCAGAATAAAAGAGTTTCATACCGGTCCAAAATTGACATGTTTTGTAAAAGTTTATAATACATTAATAAAACAAAGAATTTTAATGCTGAAAAGTTGTTTTGTGTGTTACTTGGGGGCCTTTTTGTGGTTGACGATCAGCGAGAATGGGATAACATAGTCGCTTCTCTTACCATCGTGGCTTGCTATGAACAAGGAGGTATACAGTACGAAGTGCTTGCTTGAGGTTGTCCCCTTAATTGATAAGTATCGCTCAATAGAAAGTGTGATGTTTTGGATCGATTTTTGCCCGACCCATTATGCCAAGAGTTCACTTAGGAGATGAATCGGCTGGAAATAAACGTTTTATTGAAGACCGCTAACACTCCCAACGTCCTCCAGCTGCGACAGAGAGAAAATATAGGATCTGCTCAAATAATGTTGTGGTCAACAAAAAAAAAGGGAGCCAAGGCCAAGATAAAGCTCCTGAAATACATCTTTTGATCGGCTATGGCTAAGGTTTCGGTCAACTGTTGTATGGCCACCTGCAGACTGTCAGAGTGTTTTAATAGAAAACTAAGGAAACGTAGGATTTAAGGAGAATTTGATGCATTGCACTATCTTTTGGGTTTTTTTTTGCATCGCCATTCAAAATAAGTCTTTTTTTAATGCATACGTTAGCTGAAATTTTTAAGAGTACTGGAATTCGTTAAATTTTTGTATTATACTGAAGTCTAGGAACGCTTTTTTGTTTTAATTCTCAGAACGGTATCGAAGACCTCATCGAAGTCTTCTTTAATGTTTTTTAAAACTTAAGACCTTTCAATGCTTAACTTGAGCTCATCTTCAAAAGCTTCCGTAACTATGCTGAATATTTAATTTTCTTTTTGATATAATTATCTGAAATTGTTCCAAGTTTGACTTTTATTTCGTTCGAGTTTTTTTTGCATTTCTTTGCTTTGATTTAGAAATGTAAGGAAAGTTATATATTCAATCATTTGGGGTATTTAAAAATGTAAGGCCAACTAGTCAACAAATGTCGAAATGCACATGGTACCAATAAAGAAATTTTCTTCGATGCAATTTCAAAAATAAAACTTCTTAAATCATTCTACATTTTTAAATATTATGGAACTTGTGATAAATTCGACAAATCTTCAGTAATTTTAACAGAAGCTTTCTTCAAAATAACTCAATTTTTCAAGTAAGTTGAAATCATAAGGAGTTCTTTGCAAATATTATTGGATCCAAAACATTCCAAACAAAATCCTACCTCTTTTATTATCTGATAAGTTTCCTTATTTTTTATGGAATTTTCCAGTAGAATAAATAGATACGTATTTTTTGTTTTAAACTTCGTAGTTTTCATAACAAGAATGAAACCTTGGGAAGTTTTCAAAACAGTTTTGAAAATTTCTTGATATATTATTGATATGTCTTCAAATTTTCATTTGTTGTTGCATTTTTGTTGCATGAATCGAGAACTAATCAATCAAATGGAACCAAATTTGGCATGTGTGTGTTTTTAAAGGCAAGAAATACTTCCACGGTTATTAAAGACACCTCCCCTCTTTGGAAGGGGAGGGGAGCTCCCATACTAATGAAACACTTATTTTAACCAAACATGAAAAGTATCCCTTCTGATATTTAAATTTATATGCAGGAGTTTTGGAGCCCGAAAATGTTCTTAAGATGTTTCAAGACTCCTTCCCCGTCTGGAAGAGGGGGGAGGGGGTGGCTTTTCTTTCTGAAACTGGAAACTTTCTGAGTCTAATGCTTGTTGCTGAAAGTATGTGCCGATAGACTAGAAGTAAGCAGAGGGATTAATGTCTAAATATTGGCAGTTCTAATTATAGATTACATACAGCTTCATCATATGTCTATCTATCATATGTGCTATTTTAAACTGCTTAAAACCCGTCCCGTACCCTATCTGTAAAGTTTTACAGAATTTTTAACAGCTGAACGTTCGGTAATCCCATTTAAAAGATTTCGGTAAAATTTTACAGTTATCTGTAAAAAAATTACCGGATTTCGGTAAAATTTCACCGAAATCTGTTGAATCGGATTACCGATTCAGCTGTTAACAATTTGGTAAGATTTCACAAATCTCTGTTAAAAATCTGAGTGTGTATAGCAAAATTGTAATATTGGTATATAGAATAGACTTACCTTGATTCTGTTCATCCTCCAGAGTCAAAGGATTCGTTAGACTCCGAGTAAAGTTCAACTTTATTTATACGAATTTCAGCAAATGCTCAAACAGTTTTCTTTACTCAAACTGGTTTGATTGTGAGTAGTTATTCGTTTTTAGTCAAATGCCCTAATGAAGTGATTCTACACAGAAAAAAAAACTATGGTAGAAATTAAAGATCTGAGGGTATAATTAAAAATACACACCTACGTTTGATTTTGCAGAAATTACACACATTAGCGAACGAAAGTAGGGTAAGGGGATTTAATGTAAGCCTAGCTCGTTCATTCGGCCTATGTACCAAATATGTAATTAATTCAGCGATAATCAACAAAATGATGTTCCTATCAAGATAACCGATCTAATTCGAAACAATTCAGACATTATTAATCAATTTACTGTTGTTCACTTCCGCGTAACAAACGATTTTCTCAGCCTTTTTAGATATGAAGATTTCACTGGTTAAACTGAACAGATTATCTCCATGATCTTCGAATGATTTAAATTTTATTAGATTGAACCAATAAACTGAATAATGCAGCCTAGATGTACAGAAAATATTCACACGTCATAAACTAACTGTTCATATCGATGAAATACCAATTATTTAACAAGATAAACGTAGAGCCAATGTAAGGTACATATTTATTTCTTTCCCAAGTAGCACATTACGCTCATAATTGGTTGTAGTAACTTGATTATGACTTAGCAAGTCATATTTATGTTTTCTCAACCAGATGGCAACAAATGTGCTACTAGGGTTGTTTCCTGTTGTCTGGATAACATAGTAAAAATGTTGCTATTGGTAGAATTTTCAATGGAAATATATGAGTTTCGATTGTTTATTCTCCACATGGTTCATCCAAGCACAAACCAAAGGAACAAAACCTGTGCAGAGTGAATTATTGTGTTTTCATTATCAAAGGGCCAATAAATCATATGTGAAAATCTTTTAAGTATTTCAAAGGAGTTTAAGTTTTTTTTTTAAGCAGTTTAAGTTAACACTTTGATTGTTATATTTTGTATTCTCCCATGCGCGGAAGTAACGATCTTTGATGAAGTTTGTCAGAAGCAGATAATTTCTCATCACCATGCGAAGCGCTAGGAGTGGACGGTAATTTATTGCTACAGTGACCGGCGAAAAAAAAGATCCATCGAGCCGTATAATAATCAGGCATAGATATCTTTACAACCTCGTATCAATAGCAACTTTCTTACCCGTACTGTACATATTTGGGTATCATTCATGAGGATTAGAATAAAAGTTTGAATATACATATTCATTTCAGCCAACTGCATGTGAAAAATGAAATAAGTTTGTGTTTACGGTATGTCAATAAAAAAAGATCCGCTAGGAAAAAAAAACTTTCCGTGTACATCCACTTGGCTTACCCCTTGTTGATCATGCTTTTGACATTCCTTTATTTACATCCATCACAGATAATTGCTACACTGCCGTTCTACGCATAACTGTCCCATGTTGCAAAAGTTGTAGTTGAGAAAAAGCGTTTTAAGTTTTGCGTCACTTTTATGTACGGCTGGTAAGATTCGTGGTAAAACCCACAAATTTATGAGTGGCATTAAAAGATGTGGCTGAGTTTTGATGTAATCTGTGGTATTACAAACAATAAGATTATTTTTGTATGCAAAATACGAGGTAAAATATTCAGTGGGACTGATATGCGTAGAATCTTGCTTTGAAGCAGAAAATTCTAGGCATATCAGTCGCACTGCATGATGTATTGATGGATCGTTGGCAATAAAATCTACGTTTTGAAATACACATGCCATGTGCATTATTGTTTATGCTCCTACCATGATTCTGATTATTTTTTATCACCATATCATCATTAAAAACACAGTTCTATCAAATGCAAATGGTGGCTTATACAGACAAGTTAATGTCAATGTTTTCATGTCAAAGTCATTGTTTAAGTTTACATATAAGCCCCTTATCAATGCTGAGTGTCGAGTAATTCTTACAAAGAATGATGTAAACTTAAATCAATTTTGTTTTCTAAGATCTCTTAAGAAATGTCGTAGTGGGACTTTTATGCCTAGAATTTCAACATGGGACAATCAAACTTGATGTTTTTTTGATACAAACTCAGAACAAAGTATATAATTTTTTGTTTGTATCCAATAGTATAGTTAAAAAATTAAGCTTATATTGAAAAAGGTGCAATTTGACCAAAAGCAACATGGGACAGTTATGCGTAGAACGGCAGTACAGTTGTGAGAAATAAGTGAGTTTAGCCCTAGTGACGAGTTTTTTAAGAATCGATCATGGGAGGAAAGAAAATAACAGTCCAAGTTCGAAATCTTATCGTGCGCGATTGCTCAAAAACGAATCTCAGCTCAAAGTTGCCGAAAAGTATGGTGTAAGCCGTGGTGCAGTGCAGAAAATTGTTTTAAAACACCAAAAACTTGGAAGTGTCGCAGATCGAAAAGAACGTGGACGCAATCGCAAGTCTGATCACCGCGAAGATACTAGAATCATCCGAGAAATTAAAAGGATCCGTTTGTTACCAGCCGTGCGCTCAGAGAAAAGCTAAGCCTTTCGATATCCGATCGTACAGTTCGGCGACGCATTGCTAAACACGGTTTGAAAAGTCATTTTGCTCGGAAACGGCTGTTTATAAGTAGGGTGAATAAGGAAAAGTGATTGCGGTTTGCAAGCAACCATATAAATAAGCAACTGGAGTTCTGGAAACGGGCTGTTTGGTCAGACGAATCAAAGTTTGAGCTATTCAACAGAAAACGACGACTGCGAGTTTGGCGCAAAAGCGATGAAGGGCTGAAGGATAATCATCTACAAGGGACCATGAAGCACGGCGGTTGAAATATCAAGGTCTGGGGCTGTTTCTCATGGTTTGGAGTGAGGAATCTGTTTCTAATCAGTGGTATTATGACGGCAGATGGGTATTTAGATATTCTGAACGAGAATATGGAAGAATCTTTGTTGAAAATGGGTCTGAAAGATAATTACATTTTTCAGCAAGACAACGACCCAGAGCATACGACCAAGAAAACACAAGCTTTTTTCCTTTCCTGTCGGACTTAACCCTTGGAATGGCTTCCCCAGAGCCCGGATTTAAACCCAATTGAAAACCTCTGGGCAATTCTCGACAATAGAGTCGAAAAAACCCACGTAACAAACAAGAAAACATATTTTGCGGCACTGGAGCAGGCCTGGAATGAGTTGGATCCACAACACCTCAGAAACCTAGTCGAAAGCATCCCAAAACGATTGCAGTCCATCATTGAAGCGAAGGATGGTCATATTGACTATTCAAGAGTTGATTCCAACTCTTTCGATTATTTTTTATATTCATACATGAAGTGGATCTTTTTTTATGACATACGTATTTAACTAAACTCCAATAATTTTTTTTTTTATTTTATGCAAGGAATAAAAGTGATCGTTATTTTTGTACTGAAATGGTTTGTCTATGTTTATTTTTCAGAAACATGCATTGGAATACCCTACTTTTTCAAAAATACGTGTTTTTTCTCAACAATAATACATTGAATAAAGGTGGATCTTTATTTTTGCCGGTCACTGTAGAACAAATAGACATGAAGAGAAAGTGTATTGATAGTTCCGTATAGGGCAACGGCAGGCTTTGAAATTGAAAGATACAAGTTTTAAAAAGGAGTGGAGGGCATTTGAACGGTAGTATTCGATCAGGCACATAACCCTTTACCATACTACGCCATGCAGGTTAGATAAGGGGGAGGAAATCCCCTTGACTGGTAGAAAGTTATGCAACCGATCGGGCTGTTATACTACCTATTGGTTTTTTCTAGTTCTAGCGATTTGTCCCTCTCCCAATACTGCCAATAATGGGTGGGAAATTATCTCCCGCTTTCTACAATCAAAGTATAGAAAGCCCATAATGGGCGAATCTATTAAATCATACTGGTGGGCATCAGTATTTGCACCACTCACCGTCGTTCTCTCCGAGATCTATAAGTTATAGTATGACGAGAAGAGCAAATGTGTGAAATAGGCGGTGCATGCTAAAAATAAACCCATCAGCGGGAGATAATTTCGCACAATTTTAATTTCTCACCCATGTAAGGCAATATTGGCAGAGAGACAAATCGTTAGAACTAGAAAAAAGCAATAGGTAGTACAAGAGCCCGATCGGTTGCATAACTTTTTCCCAGTCAAGGGGATTTCCTCTACCTTGCTAACCCTGCATGGGGTAGTATGGTAAAGGGTTATGTGTCTGATCGGATCCCGGCCAAAATGAAACAACTAAATTATATCAAGTGTTGTTATTCAGTTACGTTACGCTAGAATTTAGATCGCGAATGTTGTGAAAATAACAGAAATTATAGCAAAAAATCCTCAAGGGATAACACAATTACAGCAAAGTAAAATAAATATATAACATAAACAAAACTAACTTTGTAACAGTTTTGTTACGATGTAATAAAATCCTATCAACAAGTGTTAGAATTAATTTAATTCTTTGCGTAAATTGTACCTCGTGGGACATTATATCTTAATTTTTTATAAGTATGTTACACAATTATTCAGATGAAAACGTCTTTCACACATTTATAACATAATCAGTTAGTCATTACAAGGTTTGTTATAATTTTGATATTTTTATGTTATACCCTTATGGTCGGGATACTACCGTTGAATGCCCTCCGCTCGTTTTATAACTTGTATCTTTCAATTTCAAAGCCTGCAGTTGCCCTATACGGAACTATCAATACACTTTCTCCTCATGTCTATTCGTTCTAGCAATAAAATACCGTCCACTCCTAGCGCTTCGCATGAGAAATTATCTGCTACTGACAAACTTCTTCAGTTTAAGTTAAGTTCAGAGTATTGGCATCACTGGATTTGTTTACACTACCTTTGTCTTGGGGCTCATGTATATTTTTGCCTTTTCAAGTGCATAACGAATCAGTAAATCGAAAGTGAGTGAAAAACTTATAGTTAAAGCAATACCGGTGACAAAAGTTAAGTGTATCAGGTAAAATCCAGTGTAAAAAGGTATTTATCCTTTATTAACGGTGTGCCATATAGAAAAGTGAAAAAGAAAAGAAAATAAAACGCGGCAAGTAAGAGAAGGCATTAAAAGCTTGAATAAACTTTTATTCAACTTGGTTTGAATAAGACCTCATTGCAAACTTGGATGCAAGTTTGGCTTGCGAACTTGCATGAGGAGCTTTTGAACTTACATGGGAAGCTTTCAAACTTGCTTAAAAGCTAGCGCATAAATATTGTTGCGTGAAAGTAATATAATACCAGTGATGCTAGTTTCACTGAAACCGAAGTAAAATCGAAACTAATAACCGCAAATATAAAACTATTTTCAAATTTTTAAAAAAATTTAAAAACATAAAAAAAAAGAAAAAGGAAAATTTAGGATGAGTTTGCTTTTATTTAAGTCGAGGTCAATCGGCAAAAATGGTAAAGAGTGGAATAATCATTAACGATTATCCAAAACTCAAAATATTGACAGTGCAGCTCGATGTTTCAGAAGAAGCTCCTCTACAAAAAGTAGAGGAGCAAAGACATGACGTAAAATCTAAGTTTACAAAATGTAGCTACAGGCAAGGTGATTTGTCTCTTGAATGCAAGGATCAAATTACAGCAAACTGGCTAAAAGGTGTAACTGGGTATTTTACTCCATACGTAAATGCCGAGCTTATTGCTCTGACCATTAAAAACATCGATGGGTCTATCGCTCCCCGCACAAGCAAGAAAGAGCGTGCCACCCTTAGAAATGAAACCAACTAAGTTCCTGCAGGTGAACCTCCATCATGCAAAAGGAGCATCTGCTGTCATGAGTCGGAGGTTTAGAAAAGAGGGGCTGGGCGTGGTACTAATTCAAGAGCCATGGACTAATAAAGGAAAAATACTGGGTATTCAAACACAGGACTGTAAGTTGTTCTATGATGAAAATCAGAGTACGCCAAGAACTGCTGTTTTGCTGATAAAACACTGAATTGCTATCCCATTACAGAATTCTTCAAACGGGACATTGTTGCGGTCATGGTTGAGGTGCCTACCACCAGAGGAAAAACTGAGGTCATAGTGGCTTCAGCCTATTTTCCAGGTGATGCTCCTGAGGTGCCTCCTCCTGAGATCGACTCATTTGTCAAGTACTGCAGAGCAAATAATAAGTCATTCATAATTGGCTGTGATGCCAACGCACATCATACCGGGTGGGGTAGTACGGATATCAACAGTCGAGGGGAGTGCTTATTGGAATATTCTCTTCAAACAATATAGACATATGCAATAAGGGAAACGAACCTACCTTTTCAAATGCTATCAGACAAGAAGTCTTGGATTTGACATTGTGCAATAGTGCAATTTATGAACGTATTTCAAAGTGGGAAGTCTCTGAGGAAACGTCATTGTCGGATCATAGACACATTGTGTTCGAATGGAGTGGTGGAAATAGGTCAACTTCTACATTTCGAAATCCGAGGAAAACAAACTGGGATCAATATGCACAACATTTGAACTCGGAGTTATTTACAGAAGGTGGAAAGATTGATTCAGTTCAGAAATTGGAATCATTTTCCCAAAAGGTAAATGACACGATTTTAAATTCTTTCCATATTAGTTGTCCTATCAAAGAATCATCCTCTAACAGGGATGTTCCGTGGTGGAACTCTAAGTTGGAACGTCTGCGTAAAACATCTCGTAGGTTGTTTAATAAAGCGAAAAGAACTCTCAGATTGACTCCTATAGGAATGCCCTTACTGAGTACAATAAAGAAATTAGAAAATCTAAACGAAGATCCTGGGTTCTAACGTGAAACATAAGCAATAGTCCAGAAGTCGCAAGACTTCAGAGGGCTCTTGCAAAGGATCATACGATTGAACTTGGGAATCTGAAAATGAGGATGGAGTTTTTACAAAAACTCCTAGTGAAACGTTAAAGCTGATTATGGAAACACATTTTCCTGGATCAGTTTTGTGTGTAGATCCAATCAGAGATGGATCACTTGAAGGTGAAAAAAGTTCTACAAGGACATCTCAAAAGTCTGTTAGAGCTGAAAATTGCTGCAAATGACTTGGCTGACAAAATATTTAAGAAAGCCAGGGTAGAAAATGCGTTGAGATCTTTTCAGCCTTACAAATCTGCAGGAACGGACGGGATATTTCCAGCATTACTTCAAAATGGCGAAGCAGTGTTGATCTCTGCCATTAATTGAGATTTTTAAGGCAAGTTTAAGACTCAACCATATTCCAACTTCATGGACACAAGTAAAAGTTATCTTCATACCTAAAGTAGGAAAGCGAGACAAGGCGCATCCTAAATCATACAGACCCATTAGTCTTTCATCAGTCCTATTAAAGACTATGGAAAAAGTTTTGAATGATTATATCAATTCAAATTACATGAACAAGCATCCACTATCTGAGTTCCAGTTTGCTTACCAGTCTGGTAAGTCAACAGTTACGGCACTGCATAGTGTGGTTTCAAAAGTAGAAAAAGCTCTATCGGTAAAAGAAATAGCACTTTGTTCTTTCTTAGATATTGAAGGAGCTTTCGACAACGCTTCCTATTCATCTATGGCTCGTGCCATGAAGAAAAGGAACTTTGACATGAACATAATTAACTGGGTTCATACCATGCTCGCAAAAAGAGAAATCACTTCAGAGCTGGGAAGTTCGTCTATTACAATACGGGCAACGAAAGGTTGTCCCCAAGGAGGAGTCCTCTCACCACTTCTGTGGTCTTTAGTTGTAGACGAGCTTCTAAGAAGCTTAGAGGAAAAAGGTTTCGAGGTTGTAGGTTTTGCAGACAATATAGTCATTATAGTGAGGGGAAAATTTGACAACATCATTTCAGAAAGAATGCAATGGGCCCTAAAATTTACCCAGTCTTGGTGTATCAAGGAGGGCCTTAGCATTAATCCAGCAAAAGTAGTAATTGTACCTTTCACTAGGAAAAAGAAATTTAGTCTAAAAGCGTTCCAGCGAGGAGGATTAAAGATCCATCTTATTGAACAGGTTAAATACTTAGGTGTGATACTGGATGCCAAACTGAACTGGAATGCTCACCTTGAGTGTGTGATCGAAAAGGCAACCAGTGCTTTCTGGATTTGCTCAAAAACATTTGGCAGAAAATTGGGTCTAAGACCAAAAATGATAATGTGGATTTATACATCCATAATACGTCCTAAAATATCGTATGCTTCCCTTGTGTGGTGGCCAAAAACAAAAGAGGCTACTGAACAGAAAAAGCTTGCAAAACTTCAACGGCTAGTATCCATTGCTATAACGGGAGCGATGCGCAGCACTCCATCAAGTGCGTTGAATGCAATGCTAAATCTGCTGCCTTTGCACGAATACGTGCAACTAGAAGCGGAAAAGAGTATGCTTAGACTTAAACGGTTGAAAACTTTCATGTCTGGTGATTTAGTCGGTCACCTGAGCATTTCACAAAGCTTTCAAAATGGGCCAGTGATGTACATGAATGGAGAGTGGATGAAACCTGTGGAAAACCATGACATTCCTTACAACATATGTGAAACGTCACGTATATATTGGGAAGTCGGAGGTCCCACTGTTCGTCATGGCTCCATAGAATTCTTCACAGATGGTTCAAAAGTTGGAACAAAAACGAGAGCAGGAATCTTCGGCCCTGGGGTAGAAATCTCAGTGGCGATGGGAAACTATCCAACGGTTTTCCAAGCGGAGATCTTTGCTATAATAAAATGTGTTAGCGTTTGTCTGAAGAGAAAATATAAATATGCAAATATTTGTATTTTTACAGACAGCCAAGCGGCACTCAAAGCGTTAAGTAATTATAAATGTACATCCAAACTTGTCTGGGAATGCATTCTTTTATTGCAAAAGGTGTGCCAAGAGAACTCGGTGAATTTATTCTGGGATCCGGGACACTGTGGCATTGAAGGTAATGAAAGGGCAGACGAACTTGCTAAACAAGGTTCAAATGCACAGTTTATTGGCCCAGAACCATTCTGCGGTATATCATACTGTGCCATAAAAATGGAATTAAAATCTTGGGAAGAGCAAAGGGTGATGACCAATTGGTTGGTCACCACAAAGTGTTCTCAAGCGAAAAGGTTTATAATTCTAAATGTTGCAATTAGTAAAAAGCTTCTGGAGCTCAAAAAGAGAGTTCTTTGTACCTATACTGGCCTAGTAACCGGACATTACCCGAGTAGATATCATTTGAAAAACATTGACCAGGTTCAGAATGATATCTGTCGTTTCTGTAACATGGAACGTGAAACCTCGGAACATCTGCTTTGCAGTTGTGATGCTGTGTACAAGAGCAGACTTAAATTTCTGTACAGTGGCTATATGCAACCTAAAGAAATTTGAACTGCAATTCCTGGGAAGGTGGTGGGTTTTATAAACTCAATTTTGCCTGACTGGGAGACGCGTCTTAGGCTGGTCACTTGACAAATGGTGATCTAGCTTTAAGATGCGAATTAGTATAGTAAACAGGGGTATATCACAAAAGTTCAACTCAGTGGACGCTGTGATTCTACGCCCCAACAAAAAAAAAAAAAAATTAAGTTAAGTTTAATTTGTGAAAATTTCTGTTGGGTAAAGCGAATAAAGTTGGCAATGGCTTAACTCATTAAATCAGGAAGAAAAACCGTACGAAGACTGCATTTAATAAAAAATCGAACGAATGGGACGACGTTGCATCCATTAATAGACCCAATTTGGTACTTATAGACCGACGTTACAGCCATATCCCTCGAAAGTTTCTGACTTTATAAAACAAGTTGTATACTTTTCATGATACCTACTACCAAATGTCTTATTAAACGTTTCTAAGCAAGTGTATAACAAGCTAAACATCGCTTACAGCTGATAAAACTTTAAGAGTTATGATGAAAATTGTAATCGATCGTTGCATATTAGGCTAAGTTTCCAGCCTACCTTCCCATCATTTCAGTTGTTATTCCTATTAACCTCCAGACGGCAGCGAGTTATTGGTTCTATCCCCTTAACTTTAGTGCTAAGATAGTTGATGTATATAAATATGAAAACTTGGCTCTGTTAAGTTTATTCAATTGACCCTGTTCAAATAAACGATCTAAAAAAAAATTAGGCTGAGGTTAAGGGACACATAAAACCATTCCTAAAATGACCGTAATAGCGCCAGTTCTATAGTACCGTAGAGCGGGGTGACTGCGACCGCCAAGTCCGATATTTATTCAATTTAAAATTATCCTTCTCCAAGTGCCTGAATTTGTTATGCTTTGAACCATATATATTAAGCATTTATTAGGGTATATAAATGCATTTTTTTTAGCATTTCTCTATTTCCTTCACTATAAAAAAATATTTAAAAAAAAAAATGACCTTGTGGTACTTTTTACCAAGCCCAACCACAATCATATATTCAAGCAATGAAATGATTTTAAAAAAATCGACAACTACATTTTCAGATTACTTAAACATTCGTCTCTCTAAGCTTATCGAAAGAAATATTAATTTTGTATACATAAACAAATTAATGAATAAAAAAATATTTTGATCTAAAATTAAGGGCAAACGAATAAACACGACAACCTTTACGAAGTGTCAAAAGGTTTCCTTAGCTGTTAATGACTCACACTTATTCTGCCGTGAATCGTATATCAGTACCATATTTTCTTGATTTCCTATCCATATGGGATGGATATGCGATTCGCGGCAGTGTTGGCGTCCTTACACCGGTGTAGTACCGAATTAAAAACGACATGAGTGAGGTATTTCTGTTTGTCTAATATTATGGTGAACTACTGAAAAATAGCAATGGATGGGTCGCTCATATATTATGTCATGCTTTTAATGGAAGGGAGCTTTGGAGATTGTGATAATCTGTACACAAAATTTAAGGTCCATAAAAAAATATGACAAAGGGGGAGGGTTTTGAAAATGGTCCTTTTTTGCGTGACATAATTAATGAACGTTCCCTTTGGGGAATGCTCCACCCCTGTGCTATTCGGGAGACATCTGCATCAAACGGTTTGCATAGAAATTTGGTGTTTTTTTATTTATTTAAGCACTTCAAATCGATAAAACTGATTTTGATCGAAGTCACCCCAGTATTGAAAATTGGCCGCGGGAATTAAACAATGTTTTTAAAGTTCCTCTGACATAATAAATTTTTAAAAATTTTTGTGTAGTGTTATACTACAGATACCAGTACTGGTTTTAAAAATGTAAAAGAAAATTTTAAAGATAATTATAATAGAAAATTTCAAGAAATAGTTCAAAAAGTGATCGAAGTCACCCCGCTTTACGGTACTTTCATTTATTTAGTTGCAAGCCTAGCAAGGCTCGCACCGGGTTCAGCTAGTGAAAAATAAAATCGTTTGAGAATCTTTTTCACCTTCTTGATGGATATCAATATCTGTAAAAATCTGTGTAATGTCTGTATTCTATATGAGCTCTGCCTGCATGATCAAATGTCGGTACATCTGGCATCCCTGCGCTGAAGACGTTATCGGAAGTTGTATTCCAAGCGTCACCGCAGATTGATTGCATAGTGGGAATCTCGCTTGGATTAACTAACCGCACACGATGAACGGAACAATCGAGAGTGCCAATTTGTGCCCGCTTGGGGAGGAGTTTGCCTCAGAGTGAGCCCACCACCAGTTTTGGAGAAGAAATAAAAAAGAAGGCGAGAAAGAGGGCTCAAAACATCACGACGACACCAACCATTAAATTCGACATCATCAATATTGATTTCGTACGTCAGTTCGATCGATAACTTGGCAAGCGATTGGTTCAAGCGGGATGAAACGGTTCAGAATGCGTGGGACAGGTGAACGTGTGAAATAAAGGGCAAACATCGTTCGTTTCATCAATTCATCACCTGAACCGGTGGGTTGCGTTGATTTGAGGCCATTGAAATGCCAGGAAAGATCGGGGCACTTCAACGATTCCAATCTGAACAATGTAATTGTACCGTCAACTCTTGTTAGCTGCGTGTTATTGGATTCGAGCTAATGACAATCGTTTAATTGGAACTCACATTGTCTCGATTATAATTGACAGTTCTCAAAAGCCGAATACATTTTTTGGGTTCGCTTCATAACATCCGAAAAGACATTATGTTCATTAAAACAAATTGCTTTGCCGTTTGATGCGATCGAAAGTTCTCCAACAACTGCAAAACCAAAGTCATTATGGTCATTGGGCACCCTTCACCTTTCAACCTGAACCCGTCGAGAGGAAATCAATAGCTTTGATTGATTGAACGACTGCTGCAGTTTCAAGCTGTTCAGACATCGTCAAGGGGTTCCTTCTCATGTACATGTTTCTATTGTACGACTCGACTCTTTCCCCCCACAGCCAGCCCATCTGCAATCGTAAATAATCCATATTCATATCCACTCCGAAAACGAACATGCCTGATAGTGCTCCATCTCGTCATCGAAGAGCAGCATCTTGTGATTCTTACCGCTCGTGGTACATTGTTCAGGGGTTATTATTCGAATGTGAGTCCAATTTGAATAATGCATTCAACTATCCAATTGCTCTGAAAAAAAATACCTCTCAAAATCCAAGTAGAGGGACAGGCACTTAAAACCTGAGGTCCACTCCCGTCAGCGGCTGTGGCTCACATTTCGATTGTAGTATGAATTTCAAATTAACACCGTGAAGTGGGCCTGATCTTGCCCTTTGCTGGGCTTGGCGGGTTCAATAGCCTTTCCCCCCCTTAGGCTTGGACATCTCCGCACTTTCAAGAGTTGCATACCCATACTGTCGAACAAAAGGTCAGGTGTGAAGAAATAAAAACTTTCCACACCTTCCGCTAAACGGTCGAACCGTTTTGTTTGGGTTCCTTCGGAAAGATCCACGGCGCTCGTTCAGCAAATATTTTGTTTTTTTTTTAAGAAAACAGAAAAAACCGTTTCCAAAGAAATTTTGACGCCTATTTCATCGGGAACTCATCGTTTTTCTTTATTTCTCGTGAAGTGCATTTTCGGGAAAGGTGTTTCCCCTTTGAACAGACGTTTTGAATCTTGGCAAGGAGGAGGAGGTAAATATTGATCCCAAGCAAATGAAATGTGGCTGATGGATTGAGCGAAGAACTCGTGTTCGCGATGCATTTTTGAAGCTAAACAAACGATGACGTGAAGAAACGGTGGGTGATAAGGAGAAGTCTATACAAAACAGTTTACAGTTTTTGACGCTGGATGACGTTAAGTGGACTTCAATTACGGTAAAGATGTTTGGTTTTAATTATTGACAACCTCAGGCGTTTGGTAAGTGGAAACACATGGTTTTGTCTGTTGACCCTAGGCAATCATATTTAGTATGACTAGATAAGTGCGGTTCTTGTTTGTCCAATAAGCAACGCATGAAGGGCTTGGTCAGTGCTTGATAAGTTTTGAATCTGGTATTTTAGTAACTCCTTCCCCGTAGATTTTGTGGCAGTTTTCGTTGATTACTTCGAGCCAAATCGATCAATCAAAGGATTGAAACAACGAATGTTCACACTTACATATATTAGTGTAAACGCACCAATAGAAGCGGTACGTTGACAGCGTTAGCGTATCAATAGCTTTGTATAAAGGCACCTTATACAACTACTGGTGCACAAACGCTACTAAAGTATTGTTCCTGAATGATAGTTTACTCTATTTTAGAGTATTTCAATGAACATCATAGTTGTTTGAGGAGTGAGGCAATCTATAAGTACAGGGTGCGGCAGAAAATAATGCGAAAATGTTCAGACTTGAGTATTGGGTAGCTAGTAACTAACAATCTGTCGAAAGTGTATTTGTTTATGTTTACTCTCAAGTGCTGCATCCAAACATTATATTTGTTTTATTGCAAATTCGTCACAAGCTTAGCGAAAGAAACGATCACCAGTTTGTTGCTCGCCCGGAAAAAACCGAAAGAGATAGCCAAGGTGGTAGCCCAAGTAACAATTTTGGTTTTATAAGGGTTTTAAAGAGCATGAATTAGAATGCTATAAAACCATGATAAAACCAACAATGTTCCTTGGGAGGGTGCCATTTGGCAACAGTTTACTGCATAAAAAAGTCCCTGCAGGATGGTCCTAAGCAGCGGAAGCCGGAAAGCGGACGGCCGAGCTTTGAACGCACGCCGAACGTGACCAAATCGGTCCGTGCAAAAAATGCTCGCAACCCGGTGCGTTCCATAAGAAAACTTGCAAAGGAAGCCAATATTTCGGAGAAATCGATTTGAGAATCATCAAAGAAGACCTGCATGCATCTTCCAGAGCCAGAGTGAAACGCCACTTGATTACGGACCGGGTCAAGGAACTACGAGTGACTCGTTCCAAGAGATTGCTTTCTTTGTTGAAGAAGGAATAAATGATAATCCTGTTTTCCGACGAAAAGCTTTTCAGCATCGATGCTGTGGCCAACAGCCGCACGGACCGGTTCATTTCACCGCAGAAAATGGAGAACGTTCCGGAAAAAGTGAAATCCAAATTTCAAACCAAACATCCGGCTGGTGTCATGATGTTTGGCTTAGTGGCGTCCAACGGTTTGAAAATGCCGCCTGTTTTCATTGATTCTGGAGTTAAAACCAATACCGAAGTGTATAAGGGTATTTTAATGGACCAAGTGCTTCCCTGGGTGAAGGCCAACTTTTCCGAGGACCAAAACGTTGTCCTACAGCAGGATGGAGCGCCGTGTCACACGTCCAATCGAACCCAACAATGGTTGAACGATAACATGAAGTTTTGGCAGAAGGATTTGAAAGAAGTAGATCAAATTTTCGCATTATTTTCTACCGCACCCTGTAAAAAATGTGAGTATCTAGTGATACCACACCCAATCCAGTATGATATCTTTAATCTGTGAGCTACGTTTCTTTTTTCTATATCAGGTGTCATTTCAAATTGTTGGGAAACGAAAGCGACCTTTTCCTCAAAGCCCATTGCGATTATTGAGTAGTTGACTAAGCTTAAGATCATCGGCGTATGAAAGTTTTAAGCAGTCCAGGATGAAATTGATAGCCCCAAGTAACGAAACGTAGTCACCGATTTTGACGGGCGTACGTCAACCGCTCAAGTATGATTGTAGCTAGATAGCCAAATTGATATGATTACATAGTTTGTCAAATTCAGCTACTGCGATTTGATGAGTCAAACTGTTGACCATTCTCTATCTGGGGTATCACAAACGATGTGAAGCAAGTCAAGTTGGTTGTCGTCAAGCGTTTTGGCCAAAATCCACGCTGGTACTCTGAGATGTAATGTGTGCAGCACCGGACAAGCATATGGACAACGAGCACCTCAAACAGATTAGAAGTAGCGCTCAATGTAGCTTTACCTCAATAGATCGATACGGCTCGCTTACTAAAGCTTGCTGCATTTAGAATTGGAACAAACTTTTGCTCATATTGTGGCGCTCCTGGTGGACGGATTTGGAAGTTCTTTGCGCTTCCGTGTCGGAAATTTTGTCAGCTTCACGTACGTATTTTTGAAATTCCGCAAACCGTCTGTTCTTTGTAAACAATCAACATGGAAGCCGAAAGAAGGGAAAAAATTGTGCACAGTTATTTGGAAAATCCATTGTGGTCTACATCTAGGCTAGCTAAACAGCTGAAATTGCCCAGAAATACCGTATGGCGCGTTATCAAACGGTATAAGGAAACATTGACGACGATTCGGAAGCCTCAAGCCAATCGTCGGAGTGGAGCTGTCGACTGGAAACTGCGTGGTAAGATTTTGAAGACGATTAAGAGGAATCTCAATCTGTCGAACCGTTATTTGGCCTGAAAATTCGGTGCTGCCCATAGTACCGTGAGGAGAACTCGACTCCGGGAAGGAATCACGTCGTATCGAGCTAGCAAACAGCCAAATCGGACCATAAAACAGAATAGTGTGGCCAAAATCCGTGCTCGGAAGCTACGACCAGGTGCTGACCAAATTCGACGGGTGTCTTCTGATGGACGATGAAACCTATGTCAAGGCTGACTTCGGGCAAATCCCAGGTCAAAAATTTTACTTGGCAACGGCTCGGGGGATGTTTCAGCCAAAATTAAATTTGTTTTTGCCGACAAATTTGCACGAAAATTCATGATTTGGCAGGGCATTTGCAGCTGTGGCAAAAAAACGAAAGTTTTCGTTACAAATAAGACAATGACGTCGGAACTATACCAAAAAGAGTGTCTCCAAAAACGAATTTTGCCGTTCATTGGATCCCACGACCATCCCGTAATGTTTTGGCCAGATTTGGCAAGCTGTCATTACAGCAAAGTCGTTCAAGAATGGTATGCAGAGAAAGGGGTCCAGGTTGTTCCGAAAAACCTTAACCCACCCAACTGCCGCCCTATTGAGAAATACTGGGCAATCATGAAGAAGAGACTCAAGACAAAGGAAAAGGTTGTCAAAGACATCAATCAAATGAAGACCTGGTAGAATAAGATAGCTAAAACGATGGACGAAGAAGGTGTGCGCCGCCTAATGAGCCGTGTTACAGGAAAAATTCGAGAATTCCTTCAAAACCGTGACGAATAATTTTATCCGTATATTTTCTTAAAAGTATGAAGAAAACGCTACATTTGTAAAAAAAAAGATCTTGAATTCAATAATAAATAACTGAATTACAGGCAATTGTTTTTGTTCCAATTCTATCTGAAGCAAGCTTTACCTGGGAAAACATACGACTGTTTCCAGCAATTTGGGAATACACCAGTAACCAAGAAAAGGTTAAATATAGTTGCTTATGATGTTGCAAGTGTATCCGCTATTCATTATAATAACATAACCATATCGTCGGTGATAACAAATTGCAGCCCAGGAATAGAAAGTCGAGGAACATTTCTGGTGGCGGCGAATTTATCCTGCCGGTCGAAGTTAGTCCATTTGTTAGTGAAAACACTGCTTAATTGAGAGCGGAACCATGGGAACACTATGGCAACTACTTCACGTGGTTATGGATAGCGACTGAAGAGGGACTCAACAATATGGAGCCGCAAGCTCCCAAAGAAACGACACTGAAAGAGGGGGCGAACTCGTTCGCCAAAAGAGGATTAATAAGATCCCCGCTTGGAAAGAAGGGAGGATCTGGCGGCGTATCCGAAACGTGCGAAAGCGTGACAGCCCCGGAAGCAGCGTTCTCCGGTAAAACTGGAAAGGCCATGCATGGGCCAGGGCTCATGCGGGCCATACAGAGGAAGCACGATACGCTTCCTAATGTGCTGGTAGTCACTGAACAGCTGAATGCAATAATTAACTTTACGTCGAGTCGCAACAACATCAGCAAAGACTTCAAACCGCACGTCCTGCGGGGAGTCAAGTGAGTGACCTCCGCACCAAGGGTGGCAAAAAAGGTAACGGCGGCAACGGCAGCGAAAGCGGAAAAAGCGGCAAAGGCGCCGGTAGCGCCAACACCACCTCGGTGGTGCGCAAAACCCCAAGCGCTAAAAGTAGCCCAAGCGATAGGATGAACGGTACAACAAAAGAGGGACGAGCGATGACCCTTCCAGAGGCAGAAAAAATGCTTGAAACAAGATCCGGAAAAAAGGAGATGGACCTCAGAAAGAAAACGGTATCGAAGTCTGGCTCGCAAGCGTAACCGCAGTGAGACCCTCATCGTGAAGACTGAAGAGTCTAAGTGCTTCAAAGTCCTCAAGACATTGCACGACGACGCTTAGCTAGCGGATCTGGGCACCGACGTGCGGAGTTTCCGCCGTACTTGCACCGGCGAAATGATCCTAGAGCTTAAGAAGGACACAAAGCTGAAGAACCCAGTGTGTGGAGGTGCGTGCCCTAGCCACGTTAGTGACTCTCCAATGTAAAAACTTGGACGAGATCCAGGAGGCTTTGTTCACCTCAAACGAAGGCTTCGCTGTCACAAAAGTGAAAGGAGTGTATTTGGTGGTAATGGCCAAAACCAAGGGCACGACAGTTTCAACCGAGCAATCACCAGAGCTATTACAGGTCATCATTAGGGGAATCTTTTCGAGCCATGCCCAGACCATGACCTCCCATAACGGCAGTATTGCCCCACGACAATGGCACCGCGGACGAAAGGGACGAAGCGACCGTCACAAACGAGGAACTCATCGTGATAGTCGAATCGCTGAAGGTTTAAGCGCCAGGGCCTGATGGTATACCGAACCTGGCCACCAAGACGGCTATTTCACTGGCACCCGGAATGTTCAGGGCGGCAATGCGTGGATGTTTGGACGAGGGCGTCTTACCGGACGCCTGGAAAATCCAGACTCTAGTATTGATATCAAAGATGGGGAATCCACCAGGGGACCCATTGGCATACAGACATATATGCCTGTTGGATACAGAGGGTAAAGTGCTCGAGTGGGTTATTCTCAACAGAATGGCAAACTATACAGAGGGTATAAGTGATCTGTCAAAAACCAGTTTGGCTTTATATATCCGTCACCAAGATGGCCGAAGTTGCAGCGCAAGAGGCGAGGTGTCCGCTACTGTGCAGTTGTCACCCGTGACGTGTGAATTGCGTTCAATAGTGACAGTTGGGTGGCTATCGCTGACTCGCTTCAACGGCCTAATGTTTCAGGACACCTTCCCAGAATCGCGTGCTGGTATACAATAACGAGGTAGGCCAGAAACGTGTTCAGATTAACGCAGGCGTTCCGCAAGGTTCGATCTTGGGCCCGATGCTATGGAACACGATGTACGAAGGCTATGGCTTGAGTTTCCAAACGAGAAGGAGCTAACAACCTCGCACTCTATTGGCATTGTGGAGAGATGGATGAGTTCCAGGAAACTGGAGCTAGCCCACCATAAGACCGAGGTCATGGTTGTTAACAACCGAAAATAGGGGCAACATGCGCCGATTAGCCGAGGTAAAAAGGTCTTTGAGGTACTTTTAGCCGGTTGAGGAGTTGGCACCCTCATCCCTACTCCCTGAGTTCTACTGGATTCTGTATGCATATTTTCCATGCCGTTAAAAAAACGATGATTGACCAGGCAGGTGACATTGCACTGAAAGCCGAAGAACCAAAAGCAGCATACTCGCCTGCGGTAGGGGTTTGGAAGATCCCGTCTCTCAACTCAAACATAGAGCCGAAACGGCTGTTGTTCGCTGGCGGGATGGGCTTTACTGCAATGAGAGCGATACGGACTTCCTTTGGACTTCTGGCAAGTGTGCGTTCCGGTGTAGAGCAAGATTACAGTTGGTAGTCGCTTCTTTTATTACAATAGCTGCATCCAAAGAAGGGCTCAGCAGGTCAGTGAAAATCGGTTGGTTTAGGCTTGGAAGAATTCTGGAACGGAGCACTTTCGTATCCGAAACTATCGCAAATAGGCACGATAGAAGCAGAAAAAGCGCAGAATCACGGAGGGTCATCAGGCAGAGAATTGTTACAAATCGATGAATACTTGCCTGAGCGAGGAGACGGGGAAACCCGTCCACCGAACTCGGCCAGAACGACTTTTATGGCACGAAAATGAACGGCTTTGGTGATAGGAAGCAGCTGGCGCGACTTGATCGAGTGGTTTGGGGTCTCCCATATTGCGACCTGCAGTGTGTTCTTGGAAGATTGCAGCAAAGGTGAGGGGCATGGGAGGTTTGTTTCGTATGGAGAAAACACGGTGACGAGGTTTATTGCTAAGATTTGGTAGCATCACTTCGTCATCTGAAGGTTTTAATAACCATTTTCGACCAAGAATCATCGAACTCCACGTACCATGCTTTCTTGTACCTGGATTTGAAGTGCCATCTTTCCGGTTGCAGGGTTGTTCTTCGACATTCTCGCCCTGCCCAGCGTATCCTTCCAGCTTTTGTCACTTTCAGAATAGTTGGATTGCCAAACAGTTCTTCTGCACACCGCCACATGTGGTCCCCGCGTCCCTTGAATACACCAAGTGCCTGCAAGTCCTCTTCGAGCATGGTTCAAGTCTCATGTACGAAGAGAATCGCCGGTCTTTTAAGCGATTTGTACATTTCTTTGGCGTGGGGGTGAATTTGTTTTGACCACAATTTCTTCTGGAGTCAGTAGCACGACTTCCACGAGTATGTGGTTTCGTATTTCCCAACTAACGTTGTTGTCTGCCATTAGCACGGATTCAAGATAGCCGCATTCACCCACCACCTCGAAAGTATCCTCGACTGCTACCTGAACGTGCTCTGTCACGCTCGCTGCAGCGTATGAGCATGTACTTTGTTTTCGACGCTTTCATCAATTTTTTGCTTCACGTGCCAGATGGCTGTTTAGTTCACCCATCGTTTCAAATATTCAGCCGACAATGTCCGTATCAGCCGCGAAACCAACAAATTGGCTGAATCTCATGAAAATCGTGACCCGGTTGGTAACCCGAATCGTCACATGACACCTTCTAATGTGAGATTGTACAGATGGTAGGAAAGTCCATCCCCTTGGATCAGGTCGTAAGGGTTGACGTCAAATGTATTCCCCATACGAAGTTTAAAAAGAAGGCCCTTCTGCGGCTGACGATCAGCGAGAAGGGAATGTCCAGGCCGCCGTTGTTGCCGAGAAGTATCGAAGTGCCTCCATTAAGAAGTATAACTCGAAAGAAGATTAGAGCCAGGCCGCAACCCATTATTCTAAGGTGTCATTGAAGGTAAAAGTTGTACCAAAGACCGCCAACCCTTCAATACCCCCCATCTGCAACCGATATAAACAGTTTTGTTGGACCTCAAATGGATGATGTACACCAATAAGTACGGACGAGCAGCAGATCGCCCATCCCACAAGAGAGCTGAAGAACATGTTTACATCCATCTTCATAAAGCCTGTCCACGTTAAATTTCGGACACCAAAATATTAGCAGCAAAAAATTTACACATAATTCTTCAAAACCGATTGTTTATTTCACAATAATAGAATTATGTTTTTATACATTAAAAACAGTTGACAAAGCTGTTAATCCTTCTGTCTGTAATTTTTTTTTTGAACTTTCTGTCGTTCACCTGCCATCAGGTTCTGTACGGTATCCTCAGATACGCCCGCCGTGACGATTTTCCATTTTCTCTTGAAGTTTTCTTAGTTAGCTCATAGTATCGAAGATTTTCCACTTAACGAGAGCCCAGTACTTCTCTATTGAGTGAAGCTCTGGGCAGTTTGGAGGATTGGCTGTATTTGGCACGTAATTGACCTCTTGTACCTTATATCATTCCAGGACCGATTTAGCATAGTGACAAGAGGTAAAATCTGTTATGACTTTTAGATTTTCCACCACAACTACATATGGCCTGCCAAATCAAGTACTTCTTTCGAAATTTTGACACCTTCATTGTCCGGAAATGATCGACAACGGCGTTCCTTTGAATTGCTGTATAAGATCCGGACATCTTCTGGTGTTTAAAATCCTCGAGTACCTATGTTTTGTCGTCCATTATGGCACAAGAAATTGTTTGCAAAAAATTGAAAAATTGTTGTAAAGCTCCTCAGCACGACTTTTTGCAGTGAATTTTGCCTGTCATCACGGTTGTGCACGGTTTCTCAGTTTTTACGCCTTCAGTCCTTGCCTCTGCTTGACGTTTTGTACGGTTGATTTTGACTTCCCAACTTTGCGAGCCACATTTCGCACAGAAAGATTTTGGTCTTCCTCAATAATGCTTTGTCCCAATAATGGGAGCATGCTTTTCGCTCTGTTCGACTTCCAACCTTTCAAGTTACAGCCAAGTGCTGGTCAAATGATTTGCAAACACAAAACACGGAACTTTTTGGTAGCTTTAGTTTCTTGGCAAGATTGCGTACCGATAAATTTGGATTTTGCTGCCATTCGTACAAAATGCGTTTGCGCACTTTCACTTGATTCGACGCCATTAAACTGAATGTAACAAGAATGTTAACATGTTGTAACACAAATAAAGTGGAGAGTTTCAGCTGTCATATGAGTGAAACATTTCAGCGATTCGGGAAACCATACAAAATCTACACTGAAAGAAATGTGCCCGAAATTTAACGTGAACAGGCTTTAAACTATGGCTAAGGTTCTGTCTAACTGTCGTAAGGCAATCTTATACACGTAGGATTTTTGGAAAACTTGAGCCATTGAAGTTTTTTGTTCATCGCCATAAAAAATAACTATTTTTTTTTTGATAAATATTGATGCAGCAAATGGCTGAAAAAATTAAGCCCTAAAACTTCAGGAAAAAGGAGGCAGCAATAGAGCTAATCAATCACCTAGCACACTCCAAAGTACCCACCACAACCTCGCAGACTGACCCAAGCAGCAACAGGGTGTGGCATGAAAAAATGCGAAAATGTTTAAACTTTAATATTAGCTTACATTGTGTGGCTATTGACTCATTTCTGTTGACAGTGTTTGTGTTCATATTTTCTTTTAAGTGCTGCATCAGAATATCGGAAGCGTGATCAAATCCGTGTTCGGACCACGAACCGTGCGAAGATAGCTTGCAACCTGATACGTTCCTTCAGGAAACAAGCCAAGGAGCCTTAGATTTCTGAAAAATTCCATGAGAAGAGATTGCTTTCTTTGATAAATAAGGAAAAAACGATTATCGTGATCTCCGACGGAAAGCCTGAAAAACATCCCACCATAGTTTTGAGACCTTGATGTCTGTCATAACGCGCACATAGTAGTCGATGTCGGAGAATAACGTTCGAAAGGTGTTTTCTAGCTTCCATCGTCTTCTTGGGGATGTTATTGATAAAAATGGAGGATGCATCGAGTCAATTTGTTTGAAAGGACTTAAAGTAGATGAAAATTGGATTTGAAAGAAACACCATAAATTTTAGCATTTTTTCCTGCCACAGGCATTAGGGTTATTGATTGATTTGAATTATTGAAGTAATAACGACATTTTTCATTTAACACGCAATCGAAAAGTGTAAGAGTCGTTTCCCTTAGATTGTTAATTTAACAATTAACTATTGTTTTTCTTAACTGTTTTGATGGGAACCCTATTTTCTTGATATTCTACGATATTTAAACCACCCTATTATAATTGGAAACCATCAAATGAAGAAAACATTAACAAAAACTAAACATCAAAAGTAACTCTTTGTTGAGGATGTAATTTTTGCGTCATCGGAACTAAGAACTTTGTAAGATCTGATTTCAAAATGTGCTCGATACTGATCATATTTCTGTATTTAACATGTAAGCGACATCGAGAGCAAAAAACAACCGGTAATTTTATGCGTGCGTGAAAACTCCTTACGGTTTAAAACATGTATGAACTGACGGGGCGATACAAACAGCTGCTAGTTTGGTTAAGTTTATTTTGTTCCTCAGAAATGTCTCGTGCCGGCGTTGGTGGTGCAGTGACTGCTACTTGGCACCCCAGTGGGTCTGGGTTAAATCCCAGTCGAGGTCGGTGGTTTTTCTACCGTCTACCTTTGGAAGGGAAGTAAAGCCGGTGGTCCCAGCTCATGTGCTGATGAGTGCGATATGTAGAGTCCAGGTGGTGCTATCGGTGGTTGTCACCACGTTGCAACATCAGTTGTAAACATCAGTTATTGTCCATTTTACCCGCTTTTCCCTACATACTGGAAGAATCAATAGATAAAATGCGATTTTTGGATAGCTGCGCATTAGAATCAAATCAAATGCACTACAATATTATGAAAACATCTGTGAAATCGAATGAAGTAGATGTTGACTTATGCAGACTTCGGGATGTGGCTCGTTTTGCCCGATTTTTCCTTAATTTTGAAAAAATAATTGAATAATCCTACATTTATCATATTTTCACTTATAATATTGAACCCATTTGGGATCTACTATTGAAAAAATGTCTGGAGAATCCAATGAAGGTAATATCGTATTGTCAAAACCTCAGGAACTGTCCATTTTGCCCGATGTTCCTCATATATACAGAAAAATTAAATAATCCTGCATTTATCATATTAGCTTTGATAATATTGAGCCCATTTCTGCATTAGTATTGTGAAAACATCTGAAGAATGTAATGGAGACAATATCGTCAGGTCAGGAACTGTCCATTTTGACCGATTTTCTTCACATATTGAAAATACTAGATAAGTCATGTGGTTTTCGAAATTTCACCTAGTTAGAATTTATAAAAATGCAATGCACTATTGTGGAATTGTCTGGGGAATTGAATGGAGGGGGTGTAAGCTTGTGTAGACATCAGTTATTGTCCATTTTACCCGGTTTTCTCTGCATACTGGAAGACTCAATATATAAATGCACGACAATATTATGAAAATGTCTGGGAAATTGCTCAGAGAAATTTTCTCAGACAGCCTCCTTGAAGACGAATACAAGCGAATGTCACGCGTAACACTTAAAAATGGAATATCAGCTTTTGTAATAAAACTTGTAACTATTGAGACATACATACAGTAGTGGCTTAAAATCGTGCAAAATGGACAGTTGCTGACGTTTTTACAAGTCGATATTGCGTCCGTTTGATTCTCCAGATATTTTCACAATACTAAGGCACAAATGGGTTCAATATTATCAAAAACCGCATTATATACATTGATTCTTCCAATATGCTGGGAAAAGCGTGTAAAATGAACAATAACTGACGTCTACACAAGTCGAAATCCCCTCCATTCAATTCCCCAGTTTCACAATAGTGCATTGCGCGGAAAATTATTAATTCGCGGAAATTTCGAAAACCACATGACATATCTAGTATTTTCAATATATGAGGAACATCGGGCAAAATGGCCAGTTCCTGAGGTTTTAACAAGGCGATATTGCCTTCATTGGATTTTCCAGAGATTTTCTCAGTAGATCCCAATATGGGTTCAATATTATAAGTGAAAATATGATAAATGTAGGATTATTCAATTATATTTTCAAAATTAAGGGAAAATTCGGCTGAACGTGCCATTTACCGAAGTTTGCAGAAGTCAACATCCACTTCATTCGATTTTCCAGACGTTTTCACAATATTGTAGTGCATTTGATTTGATTCTAATGCGCAGCTATTCCAAAAATCGCATTTTATCTATTGATTCTTCCAGTATGTAGAGAAAAGCGGGTAAAATGGACAATAACTGATGTTTACACAAGACGACATACTCTTCATGCAGTTCCCCGGACAGTTCCACAATAGTGTATTGCATTTTTATGGATTCTAATTCGCCCAAATTTCCAAAACCACATGGCATATCTAGTACTTTCAGCATGTGGGGAATATCAGGCAAAATGGACAGTTCCTGACGTTTTAACAAGACAATATTACGTCCATTGCATTTTCAAGACATTTCCACAATAGTACAGCACAAATGGATGCAATATTATCTAAGCTAATATGATAAATGTGTGAATATTCAATTTTTCTTCCGAAATAAGGAGAAAATCGGGCAAAATGAGCCACTTCCCGGGGTCTGCCCAAGATTAAACTATGACCATTCGATTCCTCACTTTTTTAACATAAGATAAGCTGTTTTACAGGGCACTTATCCAGCGACCTTTAATTAGTTGTGATTTTGAGTCCCATTTTTCCCACTGTGCGTTGTGAGGAAATAGGCAGAGTGGACTGCCGCCCAGCTGGCCGCGGCCAATCTTGTAGTAAAATATAGAATGTCCGATAATGCTCCAGCAGTAAAATACGGAATTCTTAGGAGCACATTTATTAGACGGATTGCAACTCCAGATATGTGTTTGCGTATGAGGCCGAAAAATACTATTTCCACTGTAGAACAGGAACATAAAGGTGCGGCATCTGCTAGTTTTGAAAGCCGGTTTTATGGCATAACACAAAAGGATGTGCTTGAATAAGCATTTGAGGTGGCTTAAAAAAATTTGTTGCTCATCGTTTTAACGAGGCTAACAAAATGGCAGGACGGACTGCCTTTGTGGATTCCAGAAACGAATAATTTGTTGGTCCCTATTTATTTCCTTTGTAAAACATTGAAAATCATTCTCTGTCTAATTTTTAACCAGTTGTATGAAGAACAGCATATTGAGCTGCAACAAACTGCCTTTAAATATTAGAAATCATAAATTTTCCATCAAATAATTGATGCTCTACTTAAGCTGTTCGTCTTACCCCCAGTTCCCATATCACACATAATGTCACTACTTTTATATAATCGTAATACGGACTGGAACGGAAGTACAGAATATTTGATACTCTCTCAACTGGTCAAATTCTTAGTCTCCCATGCCAGCCTACAGCATGCAATTATAGACTGTTCCGAAAAATATTAAGACACTTTTTTTCCTAAAATAAAAAACCTTACCATGATTTTTGATTATTTTATTCTCAAACGTAGTAAATAACAATGTTTTCTTTCCATCTTTATTTCAATTGGTTTGATTTTTCATAGGGTACGCGAATTATCAAACTTTTCCCTTAACACTACTCATAAGCTTCTGCACAGTACTTTATCCTAACATTTTCAACACTTTTGGACAAACTCTCCTAAAATTTTCAACACTATCCGCTGGTTTCATGTGTTTTCTCAGCTTCATCTTCGTCAAAGCCCAGAATGTTTCGATAGGGCGAATCTCTGGGCAGCTTGGTGGATTCATTTTCTTTGGTACAAATACGACATGGTTCCGATTGTACCACTCTAGTACATATATAGCTTGAAGCAAGGTTAGGCCAAAAGATTCTAGGCTTGTTATGGTGTTTGATTAAGGGTAGCAACCTTTTTTGCAGACTTTCCTTCATGTAGATTTGACAATTCATTGTGTCTGTTGTAATGAATGGACGAGATATTTTTCCACATCCGTATATAGCTTACTACGCCATTACCTTCTTGCCAAGTTTTCCGATGTTAAGGTGAATTGCTGCTCCATGTATTATTTCTTATCTTTTATCTCTCTCTCGCAATCTAACCTTGCTATTTCATATTGATAAATCTCGATTGTTAGTGAATGAACATCGAATCGAACTGCATTAGATTGCTCACAGCAAGTAAGCATACAAACTGATACAATTAAATTTTCAATATCTAGTACAAATCCTGAGTTTTATCAATTCTAAATATTGAGGTAATGGCTGTCCTAGAGAATGCTTCAGCATATGCCCTTTATGGCTTTCACTGATCAAGGAACATGCTTCTATTTCGGCGAGGTATGAAACAGTGGTCCCGGCAGAGTTTTATAATCGAGTTTTACCAGGCTGCCTCTAATTTCCTACAGGTGGCCTTGGTAATGGCAATGTGAACCATTTTCTATGAGCTTCACTCTTTGAATGATGGTTTTCAAAATTTCAGCCATTTCTGTCCACGCATTCACTAGTAACAGTGAGAAGAGATCGATCAGCAAGTTTTCTTTTTTAATGGAAAAATCCGAGTTTCGAGTTTTGATAAAATACTATTTTTAACGCAAGAAAACGGCTGTCGAATCCAAAGTCAAGCTGGATAAGTATTTTTTCAGACTCTGCTCCGTCGATTCAAACGATTTAAAAGTGGTTGGCTGGTTTTCGTTGTGGCCGTACGAGCACCGTTGACGCACCGCGTTCTGGACGCCCATATATGGTCACTACAACAGAGAACGTCGACTTTTCAGGCAACCTAGTATGTAGGTTTTATCGTCCATGATAATACAGCACGATTCTTTGGCCAGCAGTTTTCGGCTTTCGAGCCCTTGGTTTCACAGATTCAGCCTGTTTGGTGCTTAGTTTTGGCTGCTTCTGCTTCCGAAGACGGTGCAGGCCTATCTCCCCTTGGCAGGCATAACATTAGTCACTGAAGTCTGAGCTTTTTCAACATACCTCCGAGTGATGCTGAAGGATGACGCTTGATATAGTCCCTTAGCTTTCTGTCGATTGTAGAGTCAGCGAGACCGGGTTTTTCCGGGGAAGCTACGAAAGAGCTCTGTTGTTGATACTTTCGTAATGTGGGTTGAACCAACGCTCACACCTTCTTCCTTAGCCAGTTTTCTTGATCCTGACTTTGGTGAATTAAATTGAAAAAAAAAGACAACATCACTTTAATTTGGATATAATCAACATCACGCAGCCAAAATATGGTTGAATACTGCATTCGTTTAGAATTGACGGTTAATCGTTAGTGTATTTATAATTATCGTAACAGTCTATAACACCTACTACCATCTACAAATTCAACCTCTGGGAGAGCGGTCAAAGTCCCTTCTTATTTTGAACAAACTTTATTTCATGAGTATTTTAAAAATGTTTTTTTTATTTGCCTTTAACAAAAAATAATTTAGTATTCCTAAATCTGTATAAGAGATGTGATCTCCAAAAATATCCCATATTGAAAAATGGCTCTTCTTCAAAAATTGAATCAAAAAATGACTGCCTTGTATTCACGATGAAAGCTTATGTCTACAACAATGCAGCTTATAAAATGTCAACTTTGTCAGCTAATTAATCTTTTGATCCTGAAAAAAATCCCAATGACTTAACTAATGATGCACTGCATCTAACCGATAGCACAAACGTAAAGCATGAACCTTTTAAAATTCCTCCGACTTTAACCGTGCAGCTTACTCACGTGCTGTTGATGCGCGCTTGTCCATCAAAAGAAATCCTCATCGGCAGTAACGGCTAATGAATAGCTAAACAAATGGAAGACGAGAGAAGACAGGGGAAGAAGTCTCATTTATAAATTAAGATAAAAGGTTGATAAATTTTCAGTCAGCCCTGGTTGGCGAAGGTGATGATGACATGATGTCGTCTTACGGCTGCGGTGCGTGTTTTTAGTTCCGAAAAGGAAAGAAGCCTATGGCAATATATTTCACCTATTAATGGACTCCGAGAGAAACGAATTATAGTGCTGTTGGTCGTAAAAATTGCATCAACCAGCTACCATCGGACGATAATGGCTCCGAGAGTGATGAAGTGCTCCGATTGTGGTCAGCTGGTCATAAAGAATATTTATAAATAACGGTACGACCATTTAGTATTGTAGAATTATCTTTGTGCCATAGATGGAAACATGTAGGATTACAAGGTTGAATATTTCTGTTTTTTTTTTGGCAATTTAAGCTTATTGCTTTCACAAGTAGTTTATTGTTTGCTCTCAACACAGAGTTCTGAGCGAACTTTTGCGGTTATTAAATTGTGACCCCAGAACACTTTTTGCATTTGTACTGGAAAGTATAAGAACAGGAGAAGTATTGTCAACCGTATGATATACCAGTTGCGAAAGTTGCTGTACAGCATGAGTTTGCTTTGTTTATACCGTTATACATATTACAAATGATCCATAACAATTTCAATGACTTCACTTACACTTGCAAAATTGATCCACAGAATGTAATTTTTGAGCACTTAACTAACTATTTGTTATCCACAAATTATTGAAATCGGAGGGACACGGTGTCCATCTGAATTCGGACAATGTGTGCTAAAATCGGGCTATCTAGTCATTATTTGCAAGAATCAGGAAACAGTTACCAGGAATACTTATTCTTTGAATCCCGACAGCTCGAGTATTTAACAGGTTACTCTCCTTAAAAGCGGCATATAAATCTACAAAATCTTGCCATCCTATAGTTAAAACGGAAACAAGGCATTGTACTACCAGTCGTACCACTTGGTTTCAATCTAGCAACAACTATTATCAAAACTACTGTCACCAATTCATCTGACTTCCTAAATGGCCAACTTACTACTGAGGATATTTTCCAGTTCAAGGCACTTTTCTGGGTCACTGGACTTTGAATAGCTTAGTGTAGTCATGTAGGCAAATACAACATTAATTAGAGTTTTTCTTCCTCAGAGGTAAACCCTTCGAAGCAGAAACAACTTGGAAAATCGCCATAAACGGACAAATTTTGAGCGAATAAAGTAATTGTACCAGTCGTTGTCGTCATCGCTCCAAGGCGCAGACTGTTGCCCGTAAAAGAAAGTCATTAAACGTGAAGAAAATAGCACCCATCCAGCCATCCAGCCATCCAGGCTAGCCAGCCAACCGATGCTGCTGCCAAGGAATTATAACAATAGGCCGTAAGAAATTTCGCCTTCCATTAATTATTCCCGTGTGCTAGTTTCCCACTCGCCATGTCTGGGAGGAGTGCTTGGTGTTAAGGACCTGAAGCGTGGCAACGGAGAGGGAGAAATTTCAAATCGGATATAAAGATTAAGCGGGCATTACGAGCTGTTTTTGCTCTTAAGGAAGTTTAGGGCAAAACAAAACAAAAAAATCCTGAAGTCCTGACGCCGTTGGGCGGTTGTAAGCGATGATTATATTTGAAAGTTATTCAGCAAAACTTCCTCCTAGTGATAAAACTTTACGGCAATGCTCCGAGAAAGGAAAATAAACTCCAGTTTTAGCATGGGGAGACGGAAGTTCGTATAAATTTCGCGGCTCATGGAGGCGTTTCAAAAGCGAATTAAATGCGCGTGAAATAAACTCCTCACGGTGGGAGGTATCTGGATATGGGTGCATCCCACTTGGCACGGCAGGAAGAGAGCTGAAAGAAATTATCAAGAAGCTTTGATAAATGCTGTGCGAGAAGTGACTACAGTGCGGCACGGCGACGATCGCCACCCAGGTGCTAAACTTCTACTTGGCACCTTATCCGCCGGGGGGCGGGTGCTGGTCCACGGCCACAAGTGAAAGTGCCTTTTCCCAGTTGGTGATGCTTGGGTGGAAAAACACAATTACCTACCACCTAGTTTAGAATTTATGGAAGCCAGTATTTTTTTATACGCTTCGAATGGATTCTTCCAGTGTGGGAATTGAGACGTTGAAAATACAAGAGAAAATGTGATTAACGTTGGAAAAAGGGATCGTTCAGTTTGGTAAGAATTCGTTGTTCTTCGGATCTTAGTCATACTCCTTATTATGTTTTTTTTAAAGATGGTATCGTCACATTGTATTGTCCAGTGCACAAGCAAACAGTGAAGTTTGTTATTTGTTATTTGCTATTCTAAGATAGATAGTAAAAAATAACTTTAAAATATATTTTAGCAAACTAAGTGGAAATTTAATACAATAATATATTTAATACTTCACAAAAATACTCCTACTCCCGAATGCGGCACCTTGTAGCAGTCAGCCGGAACTGTGGCCATAGGTGAAAAAAGAAGCTTGTAGTCAAATTCTTCAGTTCCTAAGTGGCCTTTTTGATCAAATCAGCCGTCGTTTTGGCCACGAAATTATTTTAATATACTCTCTTTTCATATTGGTCCAGAGCCTCTCGATTGGGTGCCAGCGGATTACCAAACCGCTCCATGCCCTCTAGCGTCCACTTCGGGTGAAAAGCCGACGCTAGATCCGTTGTGAGCCGTTGCTGTGAACCTTCTTTGGAAATTTTGTGTGCGCTATGTTCTTCACAACGCTGCCAATTTTGTTGACGGGGAGGTAAAGTAGCCTTTGCCTTGCCAGTCGTGGCCGTCCAACGTGAGGTAACAACCACCACGTTCCGCTTCACCAGGAAGATCTCTTTGACCAGCCTCGTCAGCCGTTGTTTCTGGGTTTCCGCATGGTTCTCAAACACGACTGGCTTAGAATGACGCTTTCACATGTGAATATCAAATTTGGCCAAATGCTTCTTGACTGTTTGGGCGGTCGCACCGACAACCCGGTCCAACGCACGGAAAGAAGTGGCCACCTTGCCTTCCGTTTTCCGTTTAAGCTTTCGTTTAATCCTCCGGTCGCTTAAACAGTCGGAAGGCCGGAACCAGGCTTTCGATGGACTCTCCCTTCTCCAAAAGTGCCAGAATCTTGTAGATGTTTCCGCTAAGTGGTCCTTGATGGCTGACTTTCATAGTCCTGGATGAAGCAGACGGTACGAACAAACCGTAGATCGAAGTTGTTTCACTGTTCTCACCATAGCTGCCGTACAAACAAACTGATGTCAAATCTTCTTCAAAATGTTTGACTTAATCGATTGGAAATATTTCTACGCGTCGATTCCAGTATTGGAAACTATTTAACTATTGAAAATAATGCAAATTTAAAGTGATGTCTTATCATTTCGTTTTGCAGAGTAAAAGGGTTATTCCGAGAGTCGAGGTGACGCTTGTCTCTTGGTGAAAAGAGAAAAGTCACCTGCAGTGAGGTGACTCTTCTGGGTAAATCAAATGGAGATCAAATGTACTTAATGCCGATTTTTTCTTATTACAGACTTCAAATATAAGTGAGGGAGATTTCATATGCATCAGTGAATGATATAAAAGGGGTATACTAGGTACAAAATGTATGATTCGCTCGGCAGCCTTGAGCTGGTCATCCATTGGTTATGCATGATGAAAACTAAGGAAAAAATCTGTAACTTTTGTCGCTTTTAAGCGCGGCTTGAAAACAAGGCCATTTCCGCTTGGAAATTGTTTGGAAAATCGAATGGAACTAGTTTCAGTCACCGCACGGATATAGTTGTGGAGTTATAGAGCTTATTTTCCCCTACTTCTCCTTATATTCTTAAATAATTTTTGTAGATCTTTGCACGGAGAGGCTCAGAAACAACAAAATAGTTCCATGTGAAATTTCCTGGAAAATCGAATAGAAGCCGTTAAAACTACCGCACGGCTCTGTGAACGAAGATGTCGCTGGTTTTACCCCACTTCCTCTTGTATTCTTGAATAGTTTATGGATATCTTTGCTCGGAGTGGCTCAAGATCAACCAAATAAGACTTGCTCTTTGTAAAATTTCTTGGAAAATCGAATAGCGAAATAATTGTGATGCAATTGGCAGCCATCTTTTGGTAAGGCGTTTGAGTGGTATTGCCGGTATAAGCCAGCCACCATCATAATCGCTATTTAGGATGACCAGTGACTAGTAATTAGCACATAATTGATTTCAATTATCGGCTAACAACTATTGCAAATATGACGCTAGTATTGCTGACTAATGAATAGTCATACAATATCCGTAAAGATTTGAATGGGTCATACGACAGGTCCAGAGAAAACCGATCAAATATGTACCATTTAAAATCCGTCCTTTTTGAGACGACCAAATCGATTTTCCCAGCTAAATAGTTCGCTTGGATTGGAATATATCTAAAAACCGTTCCAAATTCGTTTCAAAAAAGTTTCAGCTTTCCCTTCGCCGGATACCTTGAATCATTTGTACAATTTCGAACACTGCGCGGAAATTTAAACGGTAGCTATATTTCTCCGAAGCGCAAATATAAACCAAGTTTATGCCAAGAGCAGCATGCCCATTCGAAGTATTACAACGGCGCTACATTCAAGAAATATTGAAATAAATGATTATATAGACTGTTCCAGAGATTATATGCACACCTAATGTTCTTAGTCATTTTAAATGAAATGAAATTTTTCAAAGTATTTTGGCTGCAACCTTTTGATTACACATTTCTATACGTCATGGCATCAAAAAAAAAACTTCTGGTTGACTTTCCAAAATACGTGGTCTTACTTAGGAGCTGTGAAAGAGTATAGTGCCCAAATGGTACACTGTGAGTAGAATCTCTTAAAGAAAATTGGCGTCGAAGCGGTACGAGCTACAGTTAAAAAATATGTGGAACAACATAGATTTAAAGATGCATCGAAGAGTGGTCAGAAATCTGGTCCTATGAGTGCTTCTATTGACAAGAAGATCAGGGATGGTTTTAAGCAGAAGAAAAAGATAGGGATCTCGACGTCTCACGGGATGTGTGCGAAAGAGCGACATGGACTCAAGACATACCAAATCCAAAAGAAACCCAATATGAACTCAAATCAGGCCGCGTCTGGGAAACTGAGAGCCCAGCAACTGTACGATACAATTGTGTGTATAAATTCTTGGTGTATAATCGTCAACGAATTGAATGTATGTGAAATTGGATTATAAACCTTCCCGGACTACAATACTTCACTGTACGCAAGGACAGGGATATCCTCAAAACGGAGAAGGCAATTTTCACCAAAAAATTTGGCAAGATACTAATGGTGGAGCAATATTCGAATGCTTAAAAATATCTAGCCCGTACGTAATATCGGATATACGTTCCGAAAGACATGAATCTGCCAAATAGCCCGGAGGTACGGCCAATCGAGATTTTCTGGTTTTTGGCCAAAGCAAAGCTATGGACATTAGTAAAACCAGCGGATGACATCGAAAACTTTAACGACGATTGGACAAAAGTGGTGAAAACGGTGGAAATTGCAATTGTTCAGAAGCTTAAACTTTATGTTAGAGGAGTTCTGAGATGCCTCTGTTATAATTAAAAATTTATATTGAAGAACAGTGAAATGAGATGTCAAACACCAGTGCTGATAAAATATGCCAAATAAAATGGTGAAATCTAAGGAATACAATACATTTTCAATATTTTGAGAATGTGCTTATTATTTCTGAAACAGTATATAAAATTCATTACATACTGCTACTAAGTCCTGTGTCACCATTGCGTAAAACCTCTTTGGGCTGTCCCTTGAAGTTTTTCTTTCTCGCCTGAATACATTGAAATTTCATTTTGTGTTTTTGTTCATAGCCTTAGTTTTGTGTATTGCATCTGTGTGTTTTTTTTATGACCTACTGGTGTGTTCTCTGTGTGTTTTTGTAATTGCCTTATTGGTTGAGTGCAAAGGTGTTAATTGTATTTTTTTTTTTTTGCAAAACTGTCACTTGTGGCGAAATTTGAAGCCCGCACACCACCAGCAGTTTATGTGTTCAGTTCGATCAAACGCGGGGATAGAAAACAGAAAGAAAAAAAACTCTATTTCGGTTGACAGTTTCAAACAGTTTAGAAATGGTAGGTGACTGTATTTGATAGCTTCATGGGAAATGCTCTTGTTTGGTAATTTTTGAATATAAGTTGCTTGTATCCATTCATATGATTTGATTTTATATAATAAACATCATATGTATGCTGTAATAAGCCATCAATCGAAACGAAATTCTGAGCTTCATAAATTTATGTCGGAAAATGTATTAAAGCATCGGCTGGTTGCGACAAAGAGGTTTCATCACCTGGAGAAAATGGTACAGAAATATAATTTGAGATTTCTCCCTCGACTGTACACTTTTGCGTGTATTCAATTCGCTTGTAATGAAAAATGTCAAATGTCATAATGTAAATATCAAAATACAGTGCATTTTACACCACTGGTAGAGTTTCATAAGCTGCCACGAGTGAGCCATTGATGGTTTGTCGGAGAATGGCTCATCTTTGACGGCAAATGATGAAATTTCTCAGAAAGTTACCCGACCCGGAGCCCATCCAGCTGATTCAGGTGATCTATGTCTATAGTCAGCCCAAACAGAAACCTTTTAATGTTTATCAAATTACTGGTGTTTGCTATTACTCACCAGTGTGCCTCTATGATATCAGTGTGTATAATCGATCGATGAGCGTACTTTTTGGAGATCATTATGGCCCAAACACAATGATAACGGAAGCGGAACGGCAACGGCAGCGCAAAAGCTCGATCTGAGTTAGCCTGCTTGCTGGAAAGAAAATAGGCTCTATTTTTTTATAGATTGGACTCGGAAAAAATGCGACACTTTGTTTTGGGTGTAACTTTTTATCGCGTGAGTAAAGATTAATGAAATTTTGGGTAATACTCTTGGGTAATCTTTGGCAAAATTTTATCGTGATCTGTTCAGTTTTCAAGATGCATTCGAAACAAGAAGATCTACGCCAGCAAATCTTGGGCGCGGTGATCGAAAATCTTGGTCAGTCGCACAGATGGATCGGCAAAAGGCTTGGAATCCACCATTTCACCGTGTCCTGCGTTGTGAAGATGTTCCAGGAGACGCAGGCCATCGAACGGCGCGCTGGAAGCGGCCGAAAGCCGAAAACGGAATACCCAGAAAAGCTGTGGAAGGTAAGGCAGTACTTTAAGAATAACCCTAACCTTTCCACCCGAGACGTGGCCAAAAAGGTCAATTCGTCGAAGGTTCGTCGCAGACCTGGCGGCTGGGCTCTGTTTTTAAGATCAGGAAGGTGCCAAACCGGACTGACAATCAAAACGCGGTGGCCAAATTGCGTACGCGGAAGCTGTACCGTGAGTGGCTGGTCAAGCCAGGCTGTCTCGTCATGGACGACGAGACATATATCAAGGTGGACACCAAACAAATCCCCGGTCTCGAGTTTTTTGTCGGTACATCCCGCATTGACGTTCCGAAAAAGTTCCGGAAGAGAAAGATGAACAAATTCGCGAAGAAGTACCTGTTGTGGCAGGCGATCTGCGAGTGTGGACAATACAGCAAGCCGTTCGTTACAACCGGCACAATAAACGCGCAGATTTATCGAGAGGAATGCTTGCAGAAGCGCTTGCTGCCCTTCCTCCGCTCTCACCGCATCTCGCTTCGTGCCATTACGCCAAGCCTATAATGGATTGGTACGAAGCGAAGGTCATTAATGTGGTCCCGAAGGAGGCAAACACGCCAAATACACCAGAAGTTCGTCCAATCGAAAAGTTTTGGGTGGTAATAAAGAAAAAGTTGAAGAAAAGCGGAAAAACATTCAAAACCGATGAAGCTTTGAAGGAAAACTGGGAGAAATTGTGTAAGGAAGACGGACAGAGCCTCGCCCAAGATCTCATGAGCAGTGTTGAGAGAATTTTACGAGCTTGGGTGAGGAAACTCAATAAATAAATTATGCCAAAACATAGCTAATATAGAGTTATTTAATCCCTAAAAATTGAAAAGTATCCGATTTAAAATGAATTTTTGGTGATCATTTGTGTGTGTCTCATTTTTGTCGAGTCCAGTATTTAATCTGACATATCAAAGTACACTACATTAGAAATCTAGCTCATGCAAACTCATGATCATGCATGAATATGGATTTCCGGAAAAACTGACGGGGTTGATCAAAGCAACGATGGATCAAGTGATGTGTGTCGTCCGAGTATCAGAGACGCTCTCAAGTCCCTTCGTATCTCGGAGAGGGTTCCGGCAAGGTGATGGATTGTGGTGTTTGTTGTTTAACATTGCACTGGAGGGTGTGATTCGAAGAGCTGGGATAGACACGAGTGGCACGATCTTCAGGAAGTCTTTCCAACTATTTGGCTTCGCCGACGACGTTGATATCGTAGCACGTAACTTTGATACGATGGCGGAAACGGACATCAGACTTAAGGCTGAAGCTGGTAGGATTGGGCTTGTGAATAATGCATTGAAAACAAAACACATGAAAGGAAGAGGCGCACGAGAAGACAAATCCTAGCACGAGTTCAGATCGACGGTGATGAAATCGAGGTAGTAGACGAATTCGTGTATCCTGGGCTCATTGGTGTCCGCCGATAACGACACCAGCAGAGAATACAAATGCGCATTATGACTGGCAATCGTGCCTACTTTGGACTCCAAAGAAAGCTAAGATCGAACAAAGTTCGCCGAACCACAAGGTTGACCATCTACAAGACATTAATTAGAATGGTAGTTCTCTACGGCCACGAAACATGGACAGTTGAGGACTAACGCGCCCTTGGAGTCTTTGAGGTAATGCGTGCCATCTACGGTGGAGTGCAGATGAAAGACGGAACGTGGAGGAGGCGAATGAACCACGAATTGTACAAGTTGCTGGGAGAACCTCCCATCGTACACATCGCAAAAATCGGTCGACTACGATGGGCTTGGCATGTCGTAGGAATGTCGGACGACAGCCCTGTGACAATGGTTCTTGAAAACGAAAAAAGAGGCACGCAACGAGCAAGGTGGGTCGATCAAGTAGAAGGCGACCTGTTGACCCTTCGCAGACAGCGAGACTGGCGAGGTACAGCCATTGACCGATTACAATGGAAACATCTTCTGTGTACAGCAGAGGCCGCGCCGGCCTTAGTCTGATTGGTAAGGTAAGTCATGCAAACTCATGACTAAACAAACTATTTAAACAGCAGGTTCGTACGGACTAAGTGGCTTGAACCACGCGGAGAGCGCAAATTCTGCAATCGGGACTCATTGTATATCGACCGAAACGAAAAATATTGACATTCAAACATTTCCTTGTAAGAAACACAGTGAACTGAAATGCAAAAAAACTTCAAAACTGTTTTTGTTTTCCACCAGGATAAATAATAATACTTTTCTGGATAGAAACCTAAAATCCAGTTTCAGTCGTTTAATTTCCGGGGTTTCTGTTACTGTAACGGAATCTTCGGAGTTTATCGGAAATCTCCAATAATTAACTATTTTCGTTTATATACAAACCTAGAACTTTCCGGTCATGTCGCCTCGAATTCTGTGGTCGATCAAACGATCAGAAACGTTGCGGAAAATGGTAGATTCAGAGGAATCCCACGATTGATTGTTTGAAATGGCATCACCTCCTGTGGGAGCTACGCAGTAGATTAAAAAATTTCTCTGGAGTTGTGCCAAACGCTGCAAAAAGCGTCCAGGAAACCAGTTCAACTGCAACTGTCCCTAGAGGAAGCTCCGTCAAGGCAGTCGTCAAACTCAATTTCGAACCCATTTACCCGGTTTAACGGTTGCAGCCTGCTTTTCACTCCGTTTTGGCATCTTCTGCTTCTTGAAGGTTTTTAGATGGACGTTCATCCTCGAAGTACCCTGTTGCTTTGAAGTACAGAACTACTTTTGTTATTCACTACTTTTGTTGCCATCATGATCCTTCGGTCTAACGTCCGCAAAACTACAAACTGCGCCAAATTTCCGGATGGCATGTTGAACTACCCTGAAACTCACACTTTCCAGTTTCGACAGTTGGCTTAGTGAAATATTGGGAACAGGGCACCATTTGCGCACAACTTGTTCACGTTTTTTGAGAGAAATGCCTGGCATGTTGATGATTTCGTTGCACAAATCTAATTCTAAGAATGTAGACAAAGACACACAGTGAAAATCAGCTGTCACCAGATTTCGTGCAATTTCGTTTAAATATCGTCGGTATACTTTCTGGGACAGCCTATAGTACTGATATATAAGTTAAAAACCGTTCATCTTTTAACAATGATAGTTTAATTGATAGCTCAACTGACATCACTATTAGAAATGCTTGAGTTAGTTTAGCCAGCCATCAGAGGAAAAACTGTTTTAAAACCCAAAATGTCACTTCACGTCAGGCTTTTAAAGCTTCTCTTTAACACGCTATCAAAATAGCACACCCACCCACACATACTCCTAAGCACAAATCTCTATCTAACATAAATATACCCGTCCTTTACGCTCTCCTTTAGTCGATCAGAACAATAACCATAAATCCTAGCCATCCGTTGTGATAATCCCGCGAAAAAATGTTGAAAAAATTGACTGCCTCCGGAGACTAAGGCCCGGGACTGACGACTTGACAAATGGTGAAAAGCCACCGGAAAAAGAAAAAAATCCGCTTTTTATTGGAAATTGAATGTGTGTATTTTCTTTCTTAACTGCGAAAAGCAAGCGAGAGCCGCAGAGGTTGCTGAGATGAATTATTTCTTCGCAGCCACCAAACCGCTTTTCGGCTCGATTTCAAGTGTGGTCCTCGCAATCTCAAGCCCAAAATGACTCCCATGAATATAATAATAAAAAAAAAATAACGTGTGATTGACTTTGGCTAACATTTGTCAACTTTTGCCGTACCCTATCTAGATCATAATGTGCTTGCCAGTTTCAAAAATGTGTCACCATCATGAATACGATGGTGGTTCAAATCGCTCAGCGAGGATATTTGTGGTATGGTTCGAGGGGTAGAAAAATACTTCAAGTGGAATACAAACTTTTTTTTTCAACCATCCCACGCTGCTGTGAATAGAAGTTACTTAGAATGAGAGCTCTCCGCATGCTATTTCTTCGGATTGATAACGTCTCTACTGGAACTATATGTTGACTCTCAACTTACTATCCATTTGGTACTCTTGCACTATTTTGTATGAGTAGATCAAGATACGAATTGACTGAGCGAGTTTTATGAGACCTAATGACTTTGTCATCATCACAAAATCTTTACCTATTGACTGACTGTGATTGCGAGACAGTTTTTAGGTGAAAATCTGCCAAAGTTCTGCCTACGACAACTGCCTCATAGACAAATGTAGCAATGAAATATTTCCGATTGTTGCAAACCTTGGAATCGGAAAGTGGTATGAGCTATTCTCCGGAAAATGGGGATTTTTCAGACTGTGTGGGTATGGACACGGGAAACAATGCTTTCACCTGATATTCATTTCACAAAGTGGTGAAGAAACCGTGTCATTGTCAAGAGTAGGACCGTGATGGATTTTTTTTTTGAGCGAGATGACACAGTTCTAAATGAATGAGAATTCAGAATCTTGAACAAAGCAATCCAAGTTATCACTGTTTACATTACCGGATGGTCAAAACACATGCGAATATTTTAAAGACTGCCCCAGAAGGTATTGACGCGCTCAGTTTTCAGTAAAAATACTACGCAAGTGTTGGAAATTCAATTTTTAGTAATCGTGGAAGTGTGAGCTGTTTAGTGGAATACCTGTAACAAAAGAACGAGAAGAGAGATAAGTAATTTCCATTTAATTCCATCTACCTTATTTAGAACTTCATAAAAATACAAATATAAAACATATACAGTTAAGTCAATTTGACCTGTTATATCCAAATACCCACACCTTTCGTTTGACACCTTCCATCAGTTTTTGCACAGTGTCATCCGTCACCAATTTTGCAGCTTTCTGCCAGTTACGCCTGAAGCTTTTCTCATCAATTGCTACGCTATTCGTTTTTCGAAGATTCCTCTTGACCAGAGCCCAATACTTTTCAATCGGGCGGATTTCTGGCGAATTTGGCGGATTGCAATATTTTGGGACAATATTTACACCATTAGCAATGTACCAATCCTTAGCCAGTTTTCCATAGTGGCAAGATGCCAGGTCAGGCCAGAACAGCACCGAACCGTTGTGTTCTCGAATGAACGGCAAAAGTCGTTTATTCAGACACTCTTTTACGTAAATTTGTCCATTTTGAGTGCCAGTCGTGATGAAGATGTCGCGTCTGAGACCGCATCCACATATTGCCTGCCATACGAGGTATTTTTTTGGGAACTTCGACAATTTTTTTTGCTTAAACGATCAGCAACATTTCCTCTTTGCAACGAGGTATAAAACTGTAGTCCCGGTATCTGCTTAAAGTCGGCTTTGCAATATGTTTCGTCGTCCAATATTATGCAGTCGTATTCCTTCAGCATAGTGACATATAATTTTCTCGATCGAGATTTTGCGCTCTTGTTCTGGCTGTCGTTACAATTTGGAGCAACACCTACTTTGAATGATTTCAAGCCTGCACTTTTCTTCACTTTCTGGACGAACGATGGAGACATTTTCACTTTTTTCGCCACATCACGAACGGAGATATTCGGGGCTGCAAAATGGTGAGTCGACAACTGTGATGGAGCGTGCGTCCCCACAACATAGCTCTGGTCCTCACAAGTTCCTACCTCATGCTTCCACGGGTCAACAGACCGCCAGCTAAGGGTTGCGTACTTAGCTGGTAGTGCAGCCTGGGCACTGTTGTCCTTCTGACTTCAGCTAGATTGAGGAGGTGCGTGCCGAGCGTCTGTCCACCAAGGAGGTGCGGCTCAAACAGCGGCTGAGTAAGAAACGATGTATCTCGTCAGCTATACATTAGGAGGCAGTCCCACCAACGCAATGTAGCCAGCGCGGTAAGATAGCATGCTGAAGTCTTACCCTACCACGAAAAATGTAAGTATTCTTTATATTGTGAGATTTTTCCTCATTTTATTGCCCACAACTATTTTATAAGGAGCAGTAGAAATTTGCAGTACATTTACTAGTGCAAATTAAAACAAAAATAAATGTGTTAATTGAATCTAAAGTTCAGTATAGCGGTGAAATTTTCATTTTGTCTTAACTTTTATAAATCATTTTTGCTAAAAATGTCTACTGTTCCTTTAACAACTACATAACGGGGATTCCCTGGGTGGGTAGCCTAAGGCAGTCGAAGGATTTGTTGACTGGACAAGGGTTCGTGGAGTCGCCAATCCCTTGTCATGCGAAGACACGCGGCCTTCTGGCCGTAGTCTTCCGAAGGTCCTCACTGAGATCGGCTGACCCTGCTACAAGAAGCCATCACGTAGGCTATTCTCTCAGAACAACCTGCTGAGAATAGTCATGCAGCCATAGGTAATCCTTGCACTGATGGTGGGTTCTTATTACACATCACATCACATCACGAACGGAGATATTCGGTTTCTTCTTAAATTCTTTAATCACTTTCTTCCTCTCCGCGACGAAACGAGAATCATGGTTACCTCCGGAACCGACCTTTCTCTTTAAAGTTAAGCGCTGCTGAAAGTTTTTTAGCACTTTAGTAACCGTCGATTTTGCGATTTTTAATGACTTGGCAATATCGCCGTGCGACATATCTGGATTTTCCACTCTTTTGTGCAAAATTGCTTCGCGCACGCGTTCTTGATTTGACGCCATTTTACTGAATAAAGGTTACTGTAGCCAAACGACGTCTTCATCATAGCACACATACATTAATATTCATGTAGTAGTGATCGGATTAGCAAAGCGTACACGGAGAAGACTGCATTAGGGCATTTCCGACGACTACTTTTTGGTGTGCACATTCTTTATGCATACGTATTATTAATTTTTTTGATAAAAAACTAAAGGTTTTTGTATTTTTCGGCGATGTTCTAGGTTATCCAAAATGCACTTGAACTCAGAACTTTAGATCTACCGTTGTAACATTAGCTTTAAGGGCTACATAGGATTATAATATGTATTCAAACATATTGAATGAACCTTTTTGGAAGGTCAACAGTCATTATTCGAAAATGTTGTGATGTTCTAGGTTATAAAAACTGTCCTGAATTTCTACACCGTATCCAATATATACTGTTACAAAATAAAACTCTATTTATTTCAAATCGATAATCCAGATTTTATTGATAATTTTACGCATTATATTGCAATAAAGTACTGATCAACTACAGCATATGTTTTGGAATAACACCGCTTTTAACCTTCTTGACCAGCTCCAGACGTTTTTCGAAACCGTCACAGGGGTGCCTCGACTTCCATCGACATTTTGTCCCAAATTCGTTTGATAACGGGTTTTAATTGGTTCATATTAGACGCCCTGTGGTCATTTACCTTCGCCAGCATGTATGGCCATACGAAATAATCCAAGGGATTCAGATCTGGTGAACTGGGAGGTCATTTATTCTTGTCCAACAAGTCGGTCAAATTTTCTCGGCACTGGCCCTGAACGAGATTTGCAATATGTGATGGCGCTCCGTCCTGCTGAAACAAATAGTGATCATCTCCAAACACCTCTTGTACATATGGCTTGACAACTTTCTCCAAAACTTCCGTTTTATAATAAACTGCATTCACTTTAACGCCTTTTTCGATGAAAACTAGTGGTAATTTGCCTCGCTTGCAAATTCCTCCCTAAACCATCACTGACGCAGCACTTTGGAACCGTGAAATATTCCTATCACTTTTTTGAACAGTTCTCGAAGAGAGAGAGCCCACAATCTGTCATTCTGGACATTGTGGGATTGTTGCAAGACGAATAACTTTTCGTCGGAAAAGATAAATTCTTCCCCAGCGTGCCGCGACAAAAGCAGATCGTTTCTGCTTGGAATGTTCCAAAACTCCGTTAACCTTACGTTTCTTGAAAGTTTGGAATCCGAGATCATTTTGCAGTATATTGTGCATTGACGATTTCGAAACATTCAGATCTTTCGTCTTATCCGTTCCTTGACCACTTTATCAACTCGTGCAGTCCGCACCGTACGAGTACGACCGGATCTCATCCGGCCATCCAACGAGCATGTGTCACGGTACCTTCGGATGGTTCGGTAAACAAAATCCCGCTTTACTCCGAGGTTTTTTTTTTTAAATTATAAGAATAGCGCCCGGGCGCTGACCTTCCAGAAACTTTTTTATCACCACAAGACGAAACTCATTGATCGCTCGTAAAATATGAAACAATGATGAACAAGATGAAAACAATCGGACATAACCTAAAATCGTTTGTTTAAACATAGTGCAAAACTACACCAACACATATGTGAAGCATGTGGAGTACCCTTGAAACACACATGTTGCCATTAAGTTGAGAAAACATAAATCCCAGCAAACACAAAATCTTATATGATAGCGAATATAAGTACAAAGTGGAGGCGCTATACGTACATGCGTCTTTGGGGGGTTTATTGTCTCTAAATTGAGATACTCTGTTTTCGGATATTCAGAGAGGCGTAGACGTCTTATCTGATGTGAAGTCAAATTATAACTAAAACTTTGTTTACATAAAATCTGGAGATCAAATACAATTTACCCGATGGTCGTTGTCACTGTAGTGATCAGCCGATGATGAGCCATCGGTGTGGGTAAACGAAATGTTTGTTGCCACAGTGTTAGGTTCACGCTGGTATGGTCGAATCCGCCACAATACTTCCCCCTTAGATTTTCCAAAATTGACGGGGAATACAAACACGACGACCCGATCTGGTTTTGTACGCTGGTTGATCGAGAGTAGGTGAAGTGATTCGACTGGTATTGGTCGATGACGTTGATCCATCGGCTTGGTCACTGTTCACGAAGGCGGCTTTTAAACGATCGATGGATATAGGTTCATCAAACGGCAGCGTTTTTCGCCGCTGCGGTCGAAATCGCGGCGGAAAATCGCCGGCGGTGAGATTACATGGCGGCTTATGGGAGCGCACAAACCAAAGCGATTAAAAAACGCATCGCGTCGGTTTGTGCGCTCCCATAAGCCGCCATGTAATCTCACCGCGGCGATTTTTCCGCCGCGATTTCGCTGCCACGGCGGCAAAAAAACGCTGCAGTTTGGTGGAGCCTTATAGGTGATGGCTTGCCGTTGATATCCACCACAAATACCTTTTTTCGACGGCGCAATACCCGGTTTGGACCATCGAACAGGCGTGAAAGTGGTGGTCGAACTGCGTCGACTCGTACGAAGACGTGGCTGCAAGTAGCTAGTTCTTTTTGCACGAATGTAGATTGCCTAGAGTGGTTGCTTGTTGGTGTGGGACGAATTTGGGCCATTGCTTTTCGGAAATCGCTGATGAATTCATGGGAAGGCTTCGAATCTTTGACTCCACGAAAAATTCCCTGGTAGCCGAAGAGTAGTTCCGTACACTAGCTCAGCTACCGACGATTGTG